>OX456526.1:113121897-113416897 GCA_949748255.1 Eustalomyia histrio | reverse complement strand
CTCAAAAGTATTTTTGGGTAATTGGCTTAAAACATGCTTTTTCATAAAAATCGCTTTCCTGGTTATGACATAGTTACACATAAACAGAATTCAATGACAAATATTGTTTACTCTCCAAGATGCACTATTAAAAATATTTATATATCTTGATATTTTTTGCAGTGTATCCTAATAAGAAAAAACACTTTCCTTCAATGGTTAATTCCTTTAAACACTCAGCATCAATTTAGCTTAAGACTACGAAATGAAACAAGAAAAGTACTCAAAAACATGACTTACCCTCTAGCTCTCTATTTCTTGAGATTAAAGCCAATACCATTTCAGGATTTGGGTCATCTTGGTCGTTGATGTTGTTGTTGTTATTATTATTATTACTGTTGGTATTGCTAGTGCTGCTACTAATCTCTGACAAATGATGTGGCTGTAGGCTGTTTGAAGCTGTTAAGGCTGTTGCAGCAGCTACTGTTGCTAAGGATGATGATGTTGATGAGGATAATGAAAGACCAACACCAACAAGAGGAGCTAAGGGTTGTTGAGTGGTCATAGGTAAGGTCGTGGATGATGAAACCGTAGGTGGAGCTAAACAAGGTGTTGGTGGTGTAGCCAACGTTAAAGGAGATATAACACCAGTAGCCACAGCAGAAGCAGCAGGTGTTATTGTTGTTGCTATTGCTGTTGAGCATAGTTGCTGCTGTTGTTGTTGGTGTTGGTGTTGTGATGTGGAAAGAGAGTTGGCCATTATTATTTGAGGATTATGGTTATTTGTCGTTGTTAATAACAATGACGGATGTTGTTGATGATGATGATGGATAAGTTGATGCTGCTGCTGGTGTTGGTGTTGTTGTAATTGCTGTTGATGTTGTTCTAGCAATTGTAGGTGATTATGAGCAGTTTGCAAATGATGTTGTTGTTGTTGCTGTTGCAGCTGTTGATGATGTTGTAAATCCATGTTAGCTAAATTATTGCTAAGTAGAGTAGAGGCCAACGACGTTGAGTGTTGTTTTGTTTGATGTAAAAGCGTATGCGAGTGATGATGATGAGAGTGAGGTTGTAGTAATGCGGCTGTTGTTGCTGTTAATACCGGTGGAGGTTTTAAAGTTTGCATCATTGCTAAACTAAGATGCATAAAGTCACCTCAATACAAGCTTAAACCAAAACAAATTTGTATTCTGTGTGTGTGTGTTTGTGCCGTGTGTGCTGTGTGAGTGTAAGAGAGTTTACACTAGCTGGAGGATAAAATGTTATTTTCCAACTAACACCACTACTGCGACTTACAGCATACAGCTTAACTTGTCAATCACTTTGCAAAGCTCTATTACTAGCTCTACGGGGCTACGTTAATACGTAGCAACGTATGTGCGAACGTAAGATTTTTATAATATTTGATATTTGTACATTTTATAAGTTTTAACTCATGTTGCCATGGATTTAATTGTCAAGTTTTAGGCTTAACATTAACTTTGATATTTTATGTTTGGTATAATTTTTTCTTTTTATAATTAAATATTAATTTATCTTCTTTTAACTTAAATTTAACACTTTGTAATACACTTTAATTATTTCTAATGATTTTTTAATTTTATTAAACTTGACACTTTTTAAGGATTTTTTTTTTAACTAACTGAACTCAAAATTTGTAACATAAAACAAAAACTTTTTAAAATTTTATAAATTTTATGATTTTTTTTTTTCTTTTTTGATTTTGAATATTTTTCTTTTAATTTTTTTCCTTGTTTTGTTATCTTTTAGAGGCTTTTTTAGTTTAATAATACCCGACCGCCATTACGTATTTGCCGTTACCGTTTTAATTATTGTCTACGTTTAGTTTGGAATCTAAATCGTTGTATCGGTTAAACTTTCATACGTTTGTATGTAAGTAGGTAGTACGATATATTCAACAGTATAATTCTACCGCACTTTATTTGCAGAGAAGCCGCAATGTTTATCACCTATTTTTGTATTTCTTCAGTTTTTTTTGTTTTCAATATTGGAGAGGTTGTTTTTGGTTCTATATTATTTGTTTGATGATATAAAGTTGGGGAGTACATACATTGTTTGAGTATTTGTATTAGGGATATAACTTTTTTTCCCCCCTAATATCAAAAATTAGATACCATAAGATAGAAGTCTTGGCCTTAGCAAAAAATATACATGAGTGTGATATAATTTATTCGCGGTCTTTAAAAAGGTTCCCAAATGAGCCTAAGTCCCAAATGAGTTGAAGTTTTCACAGTGGGTTAGAATAAAATATTTTGAAAAGAATTCAGCCATTTTGTACCGGCTGGTTTGATTACTATAAAATTTCACACATTGATAGCCAAAAAGTATTGGAGCCAAAAAGATGGCAGATGTGCCACTAGCATCCAAATTAGGGTACTTCAAACCTGTGATATTTTGAAAGTTTGGCATTTTTAAACCAGGAATATCAAATGAGAATTTCAATTGGGTACAATTAAAAAGTTTGGCAGTTGCTACATGACATTAACAAAAAATGCTGTATTCATCGTAGCAGTTATTTTTATACCTTTTATACCATATATGGTGATATGGTGAGGATATATATCAGTTTATCATTCCGTTTGTAAAATGTCGAAATATAGATCTAACATATGATTCCATTAATTATACATATTCCAGATCCTTATGCGATTTTAAGCCGATTAAGCGATTTGTGCCTATCTGTCTGTCAGTTGAAATAGCGATCACGGCGCGAAGACTCAAGTGGGATCGCTTACACTCAAAAAAAGACATTAACTACATTGTAATCAAAAATTTCCTTCAAAATAGTTTATAAATTGTCCTCAATTTAAGTAAAATTTTATTAAAACTTCGAAAAATTTAGTTTAGATAAATTTTAAAAATTTAAAAAAAATATTCTTTTTTCAAGTAAAAGTTTTCTAATTTTTAAAAAATAATAAAATTTGGTATAGGATTTTTTTGTTGCAAAACGTTTAAATTATTTTTAATATTCTATTCCAAAAAAAAAAACAATCAATTAAAAACAAACCAGTTAGTTTTCCTTATTTTCAAGAAAAAATATTATTAAAGTGATCGTGCGTGAGTCAAAAATCTCTCATGTGCCCATCTCTAATCCTAACAGTCTTAAGTATTGAACTTAATGTAACTTAAAATATATTTAAAAATTTTGTTAGCAAAGGGTAAAATATTTCGAATTTGCGCTTTTATGTAATAAATTTGTTTGTTGACTACAATACAAAATATCGCAGGCACATTTTATACATTACGGCATAATGGCTTTCCTATAATTGACGTAGCGCTTATTATTTATATTTATCGAACTATTTTTTTTTCACTTAATAATAAAAAAGCTTAAATTTGTATATGTCAAATAAAGTTTAAGCTAAAAATCCCATTAAATAAACTTATGACATTTTTCTGTTTTTCAATTTTTTTTTATTACAAATTTTTATTTTTTATGGAATCTTCACAGAATTTTAGTGAAACTAACAATAATTGTTCAAATCTTAAAACTAAATAGTAATATTAAATCCAGCCAGTGCCAGACAAACTTAATAACAAGAAATGTAACTGTGATATTTTGTATTTTTGCAACAATTTCCTTAAATTAGTTAATTTAAGAAGACAAAGAATCCCCAGTGTTCCTTAGGATATCGCGTTGTACATTTTTTTAATTTGTTTGCTAATTAAATTTTGTTAATTAAATTTTGTTTTGTTAATGAAATTAGTATAATTTAATTTCGTTTTAAGACAAAATTGTATAGCAAAAAGCTTGTTAAGAGCAGTGTCCTCACAAAGCGGAAGTCCTCCGGAAGTTGGAAAATACCTACTCAATGAGTGTAAAATACTTTACCATAGAAGCAAGATAAGGATAATTTTCACTTAAAAGAAGTGCTATTTAACTTGTTAGAAAATATTTTCTTATTTTTAGGGAGTTAAGTCCTAGTTTTTAGTAAAAAAAATTATCTAATGAACTTAAATAAAATTTTTCTTAAAACCAACATTTCCTAACTAATAGTACAATTTTAGATGATGTATGAACTAATTACTTTACTTCTCTCAGTAGTACAATTTTTCTATAATTTAGAAATTTAAACCAAATTTTAAGTAAAATTTGTTTCCTAATTTCAAGAAAAATTTTATTAAATAATGGTAAAAAGTGTCTTTGGCGCCTTTCTTATTTAAATTTTTCCTCTTTATAAGTTAATTTTTCTAAATTCTAGTTAATTTTTGTTTGTGTATTTTCATCTATGAAATGTATATCAACACAAACTTTTTTATTTTACCTTCATAATTTCACTTCTAAATTTCTTTATATTTTGTAACACAAACACTATGGAGGACAGTGATGATAAAGTTTGAACTTAAAGTACTTTTATTAGAACCTTAAAAGTACTTTGGTATTCCTTTGGTAGTGTTTACAAATGTTCTTATTTTTATTTTTTTTTTATTTATGACAATTTTTGTGATGTAATTTCTTTAAATTGCTGTTTGATAGAAAATAAATTTTTAGGTGATGTAACTACATAGTACATTTGGTGCCACCATTTAAAATCTCAAATGTACTTATGTGCTTAAAAAATTTAAAGATATAAATGTGTCATTTCTTATATTGGAGATATTTATGGATTTGTGGTGTAGAAAGTATTTTCACACACTACAGTGGAAGCTATGGGAATATGTGCCTTTTTTATTTCAAAATGGTGTCAGGCCCAAAAGTTTGCCATAAGTTTCGACATGTACTTAGCTGACAGTTTGCTGAGTATTGCGGTTTAGCGGTTAATTGAGTTGTTTTGGGTCCACTTTGTAATTTTTGTTTTGGATACATTTTTAAATCATTTAAAGGAAATATATGTGGAGATAGTAAACATAATCAACACCTTTTGTTTTAAAACATTTTGTCTAAAAGTGCTCCCAAGTTAAAATAAAAGAGGACAAAAAATATGTTACAATATCAAATTAACCAAAAATATCGATTAAATTTTAAAATATTTTATTGGCGTGTGTAATGCATGTGATTTGGAATATTATTGTTTTCTTAGGACTTGGGTGAGGAGTATTCAAAGATTCGTATTTTTTTACTTGGTAATTCTTTATTTTAAACACTATTTTTGCAGTAAACAGTTAATTCTTGTTATTTTAACCATAACAAATTGCGGTGAGTTTTTGAAAATAATTGTTTAGTTCGAGATCATAGTTAAATGTTACGATGAAATAGAAAACAGTAATTTTCAATAAATGTAAGAGAAGGTGGAAAAAATTGTGAGAATCAGCGATAGAGGGAGTACCTTGCTTTAGACTTGATCGTTCAGGTCATCGACAGCCTCGTTCTAAACCCTATCATAATATATAAACAATCTTTATATATTAACGGGTCAAAGAAAAATCGATACAGAAAATTAATTTTTTGCACAATTAGTGAATTGACAATGAGCTTTTAATAGATATATAATTAAACCTACTTTTTAAGTTTAGCCAACAACCTTTAATACTCAAAAGTTTTTAATACTAATTGTCCGGGTTGCCATTCCAACTGCTAATGTCGCCATTTCTGCGAACATTTTGGGAATCCGGCGTTTATACTAATATTTCAACACAACATATTTGATGGTGTATTTTTTTCTATTAGATTCTTTATATTTTTTTAAAAATATTTTAAAAAATCGTTAAAAACGTGTTAGTTTGAAGATTGGCCTCGGTGAGGAATGTATTTTTTAAGAAAATTATATTTTTATCAGTACGGTATTGCCCACATATTATGCCATGTAATGATTTCACCTACAAAAGTTATACCCCTAATATGTATATTTTATTCTACGTAACAATGCATGCACGAGTATGTTTATACTCAATAAAGTCACTACTTATTGTTTAGTAGTGGCTTCTTATCACCTTGAAATGTTTTGTTATTTTTTTTTCGTTCAAACCCTTTTACATACATAACATATATGAGCACTTAGTTGCTCATTCACTTTACTTTTTACTCACTCGGGTCTGTGAGTTTATATCTCGGTTTTAATAAAGATATGGGCACAGAAATAGCAGTGATGTGGTGATATAATTTTTGCTAAAGACTTAAAAACTATTGGACTTCTGAATTATGAAGGTAATCGAATCCACTAAGGGATAGTTGGTACTTCCTCGGAGCTACTGTGCAAATCCTTGGATATTGTTATGACATGGCTCTTTCGCATATTAATTGGTAGTCTGTCATCGGAATACATTGGGCTGCATTAGACAAAACAACAAAAACTAATTCTAGACGGATTTATTCCTTTGGATATTCTCCAAAAGACTAAACCATACCACAGAATAGGTTTAACCACTGAAGAAAATAATTTTTTCGTCTCATACCCAACACTTCATAAATTTTAAAACCCTTAATTCCACTTTGCCATCATAAAAATATGAGATTAAAACTTAAGCTTACTGTCAAGCAATACGCCAAGATCAACAATAGAGTCAAAAAAACTTCAGTGTTGATCCAACGAATAGTCATGAAGAAATAATCTTGTAGACCTTGAAAAAGTCACGTGCTTACCCTTACCTAGTTTCAGCTTCATAAGAAGAAACCCTATCCAAACCTTCCCGTAACAAAAATGTGTAATAGAATTGTATATTGCCTCCTTTTTCTCCTGCATATGGCCACACCAAAAGGTTTAGTCTTAACATCATCAGCAAACATCTGTACAACCGAATAAACATTCATACGGAAGGATGTTCAGATATGTTTTTAAAAATATCACTAACAATTTTCATCATTGAAATCTTTTGATCAAAAAAATCCTTGGTCTTTGGGAGGTCTTTCACCAGCCACCTCAAAGTCCTTGACTCAGTAAAGACAACGAAGGGTAGAGAAATATTTCTTGAAAATATTAAATATTTCATCGATTCAAGTAGTTACAAGAAAAATAACTCTGGAGGAGTTTCGTCTATAAATAAAAAGGATGTTCTTAAACTTTTATAGGAGCTGAAATGCCTGTGTTTTAAGGGCTATTCGCCCTTTATGATTATCCAAAACGGATGTCATACACCTATGCCAGAGAATCGTCATATTGTGCGCTCTTATAAACTATGCCACCCTAAACATTCAGTATCCTTCAGCTTATCAGTTTCCCCTAACTAAGCCCCCGTAAACACTCCAGTGACGGTATGACGTCCTCATGCCAATGTCCTACCCTGGTTCTTGCAAGAGCCGGCCAAAAACATAGAAAGTGCTCTAAGGTCTCATCGTCTTCCCCACAGACCCTACGAACCATAGTCACTCCTTTTCAAATTTAAAAGGTGTGACTGTTGTGTTAAGTGGCCTGTGAAAATGTTCATCAGGTTGACTAGTTCCCTTCTACCAGCCTTAAACCATCTTTGTCTTGCCTACATCCGGGTCTTTTTGCTTGCGTTTCTGCTAAAATCGTTTTTTTTTTCCTTTTTTTGAAAGCTCGAGGTCCCAAGTTAACTTTTATGATGCTCTCAGATGATGCTCCCGAGATGATAATCCCTAGAACAGTTGTTGCCCGCCATCAGATGAAGAGTTGGCGAAATTGTTGAAGTTAGCTCACATCCCTGTTATGTTATTTTATGCGGTGGGGTTTTCTGTCGGTTTTCTATTCCGCTTAAGAAGTCTTCGAAATACTGGTCATTTTAAAATTAGGCTAAGTCTCCTACTCCCCTAGAAAGGCTTCATTTATCTAATTAGCTTTTCTACAGATCCAAATGTATTCGAAGTCAGCGTGTATGACGTCCTCATGCCAATATCCCACCCTTGTTCTTGCAAGAGCCGGCCAAAAACATAGAAAGTGCTCTAAGGTCTCATCGTCCTCCCCACAGGCCCTACGAACCATAGTCCCTCCTTTCCAAATTCAAAAGGTGTGACTGTTGTGTTAAGTGGCCCGTGAGAATTTTCATCAGGTTGACTAGTTCCCTTCTACCAGCCTTAAACCATCTTTGTCTTGCCGACATCCGGGTCTTTTCATAGAACATTCGTGACTGCACCAACATCATCCCCGTTTTAGAGGTTTCGGATTATGAAGATTTGATTAGTTTGGAACCATCCCTAGCTAGTCCGTTCGCTCTTTCATTCCCATCCTCATTCCAGTGTCCGGGTACCCATATTAAACTCAGACGTCTCCTGCCAGAATAAGCGCTCTTCTCTTTCATGCAGTCTAAAACCATCTTCGATTTTACAAACTTTTCTCACAGAACCCTTACCGCAGCCTGACTTTTGGTAAAGATTATTCGCCTGAAAAACGTCGTTGTGGTCTGGGAGCCAGAAGCATACACTTATATCCAGGTCCCTGGAAATGAAACCAGTCATCCTGTCCAGTTGTTGGATTAAGGGCCTGTATTATCTCCATTGCCCTTGTCAATCTAATTTACGCAAAAACCGAGTCTTAGTTTCTATTTGAATTTGTCTATGAGGTCCCAAGTCAACTTTTATGATGCTCTCAGATGGATATCGGCTCTATATCCATTTTATGCGCCAATATTTTCTGTTTTGATAATGGATTTCGATGAATTCGTTTCTTTGCGAGTTTGCTTTGAGAGTTTGCACACTGCATTGGTGGCCATATCTCGGAAGTTCATCTACTCTACCAGTATCAAAAAAAAAAACAATTTCAAAGTACGATACTAGAACTACATGTAATTTTCTAAAAAAAAAATTGCAAATTCTTCTTACTAACTAATGTGTTTCTTTCTTTTGGAAAGAGAAAGGTGGTGAAAGATGAAGGACTTCAAATATGGCAACACTATAATTGCCCGAGATGATAATCCCTAGAACAGTTGTTGCCCGCCATCTGATGAAGAGTTGGCGAAATTGTTGAAGTTAGCTCACATCCCTGTTATGTTATTTTATGCGGTGGGGTTTTCGGTCGGTTTTCTATTCCGCATAAGAAGTCTTCGAAATACCGGCCATTTTAAAATTAGGCTAAGTCTCCTACTCCCCTAGAAAGGCTTCATTTATCTAATTAGCTTTTCTACAGATCCAAATGTATTCGAAGTCAGCGTGTAAGTAAAATTAGAAAGCATTTCCTTGCACAAAATCACGTGCATGACAAATAAAAATATACCTCATTCAATACTTTAAAAATCACTGCTATTTTTGTCACTACATCTGTACGCAATATTTGTTTTCTATATCAGTCGGTTGTACGCAAGTAAGTAGTACTTGGTTTTTTTGTTATTGCTCCAGATCCATTAGACAATTTTTTTTTTTTTTTGCTCTTGGTACCCATCTTAGAAGTTATACTGCGTTTTGTGGTTTTCAATTTGTTGTTTGTGTAGCGGAATCTATTAATTTTGAGTTTATGTTAAAAAAAGGCGTTTTTGTTTGTACAATTTTGAAGTGTGTAATTCTTCAGTTAACGTTTGATAAGAGTTTGCTATCTTTATTGAAAAGTAATGGAAGACTTTTAAATTTTTTTATTTTTTATTCTATTCAATAAGTGTAACAGTTAAACACAATTTTGCTACCATTATATGTTGAGAGATACTAACAAAAATCACTTTTTAGTATTATTATTTTTTCCATTGATAAAACGCGCATTTATGTTAGTCCCTTAATAATCGAATTTTGTAATTTTTGTTACAAATCCAAATATTTTTTCAATTGCTTTTTAAATTTTTTCGTATATTACCAAAACCTTTAATCAAAACCCTAAATAAGTCAAGAAAAGTTAGGTTATTAATCTCTGGTGATATACAGCAGGAAGAAACTCTTCTGTAATATTTGTTATATTTAGGGTAAATACATTTTTAAAATGTTCAGAAAATAGTTTCCCTTTTTCAAGGTAATTTATTTCCCCAATCTCCATTTGATTTTTGCAAAAGGGACTTGCTTAGGACAGGCTTTTTAAGACTTTTTGTAACATGCGCTAACGAGTAGCCTTCTCATTGAGAAAGAACTTCCTAGAGTTTATGAGGAAGTTATCAAGTTTGTTATGCTGACATACTCCCAAACCAAATAGAAAAGTGCTAGTGAACAGATGTATTATTGTCAAACTCTATTCTTGAATTTCACGAAAACTAATCAATATTTGTAAAAATTCTTATTGAACTTAGTTTAGAGGCTGCTTTTGGTAATTTAGAAGATTTTCTTATTTTGGTACAACTAAATGTTGGTTTCCAAAAAATTAGGTTAATAGAACTGTATTTTGGTTTTAACACCCAAAATATTCAGCAATAAAATTTAAATATGATTGTCCTAACCAAATTTATTGGTAGACGCAGTGAAAAAAAACATGGTTGGTGCAATTATATTCGAGGAGCATAATATATTTTTGGGTTTATGATTGTGCCAACCATAGTCGTATTATAATATAGTTATCACATTATGACAATAAAATAACCATAATTTTACCATAATATAGTCCCTACAATTATATTATGATTCGAAACTATGAAAAAGTTATTTAAATTTAAGAAATTTTCTTTAAGAAATGTTTTTCCTAAAGAATATATTAAATATTAAGGACTTTTTCAAAGAAAACTTCTTTCATTATATGGACTTTAAAAAAATTACTTAAAAATAAAATTTAAATTCTAAGGACATTTTTAAAATGATTTTTACATAATTTTTCTTTTAGAAAAAATCTTCAGAATCTAAGAATATTTCTGCTAGAAAAAGTTCTTAGAATCTTAGTATTTTTCATCATAAAAGGTCCTCAGAATCTAACAATTTTTTTGGAGGTTTTTTCAAGACTAGTCGTATGTGGAATAAACTTCCCACATAGGTCTTCCCTGACTACTAAAACATATAGAACTTCAAGTCTAATATCCAAAAACACTACACCCTCTTTTCTCCTCCTGATAACCTATTTTCCTAACATCAACACAATGCACTGCTTTCATAGGGGGCAACCCCTGAGTGTTGATATATAAAAACAAATATATGAAACAGTAATTTTTACATGGGTGAGACAAAACTGATACAATCTTTTTTATGAAAACAAGAGGGTATTATGACTGTAAATGTCAGTCATGTTTTATTTGATTTATAACTATTTACTGATTGTTGTCAGCATTTTATAGTTCCATATTTATCATATATATTTCATAGTCAGAATTTTAGTTACTACAGTATGGTTACAACCAATCATGTTATAAAATAGAAAGTGGCAATCATGAAAAAATAAAATATTTACTCAAATAATGATGGTAGCGATCATAGTGATGGTTAGAACCTATTAATAAACCAATAACTTGATTGTGACCACCATACCCGAATGCAGCAAACATAATATAGTAGTTGTGATCATGTTGCAAACATGTTTTTTCTCTGCGTGTAAATGAATGTGATAACATCGTCATCTTAAGCATATTTGGAAGAGGATAAAAGTTGGGATGTACGATACACAGAAAACAGATTTATCGTGACAACCAAATTCTTCGCCAAGTGCATGATTTAGTTGCAGATTTCAATCAACCCAGGAATACATTTAATTGCTACAACCAAAAATCCATTCAATCCATTTAGTTGGCATGAAATTCGGTAGTCACAATAAATCTGTTTGGGCTACGTTTTCTTTTTAGAGCCGTAAAGTACCTATCATCTCCCAATAAATTGCTTCTTTTGAAGCACCACTTCCACCTTCTTCACTATGCAAACAATATTAATTTTCTCATAATTTTTATTTTTTCAATACAAATTTTAAACATAAAACATTTTAAAATATTTTAATTGTAGCATATTATCCCTTAAAACACAAAACATATTTTAATCTTAAACATTAAAAATTTATGTTTCACCATAAACTTTTTGGGGGTTTTGATCAATAACTGCACAATATAAATTATCTTTTTTTAAATACAAATTGTGCCAAATTTTTCATAAATTCTGTACAAAAAGTTTTGATTAACTAAATCCATTTAGTAAAAAAACGAAAGTCCATTTTTCAAGTATGTCCTAGAAATTGCGAAATTTTTGCAAAAAAAATACTTTCATTCATTTACAACAATGTTCTCGAGATATTGTAGAAATATAGCCACTGTTTAGGTATTTTAAAATAATGTTGTTAAATCTAATTTTGAATTGTTGGTAGTGTTTAATTTAAAAAGCCGCATTTTTGTTAAAAGAAAAATTGAATTTAAAATAATATATAATGAAAATATTTTTATCAAATAGTGAATTTTAACGTTTAAAAAATTTTCTGTCATTTCGACTCCATTTTGATACCGGTAATTTCATTTTTTTTTTTCTATAAAAATATCACTTTCAGACTAACAAAATAATTCGATCAAAAACTCAAAACATCCAAACATTTTGCCTTTAGCCTCGAAGGGCAATTATAATTTTTCACTGTATCTTGTGTGAGAGAGATGAAGAAGTTTGTGTATAGTTGATCTTTTAATTGCTAAATAATTTTTAGTTCGATTTAAGATCATATTATCATATTCTTTCTAAATTGTTCAAATGTAAGGAAATCAAGCATGGTTGGCAAGCAATACCTTTTCATTATAACGGTAGTTGTCCATCACGCTTTGATCAATACCGATACGAAAATTTTAAAACTGCGATTACAATAGTGACATGTGTCTTCAAATATCACGGGGCTTATTTCATAATATTACCTGTTGAATTTTGTTATATGTATGTGCAAAATACCGTTATAAATCGGTGTTTCGGTAGTTTAGCGATATTAAAACGGTAGTTTAAGATATTTCAAAATTGAACCGGTAAAATAGCGTAAAAAACCCGGTTATACAAAAAGCCACTTGCCTTTAATGGAATGGCCGTTTTAAAATTTTAAGATCGGTCTTAAAGTAGCTGTAGTAGCCAACTACCGTTATTATGAAAATGTATTGAATGCCACCCATGATTTAAGGTGTAGCTTATGAAAAAATAAAAATTAATTTGATTTAAAAAAAATTATTATCATTTTAAATTTTTTGTTTTTTGAATATTATATTTTTTTCTTAATATCTTTCTTTTCTCTTAAATTAAAATTGTATAATGTAAATCCTTTGATAAATAAAAATTTATTTTAATATACTATAAAATATCATTGCCTGCAGACAGGCCTAAATGGCTTTGCACTAGAAAATAGTAAAAGCAAAGTGTCACATATCCCTACAGTTGGTATATTATTTTTAACATTTTTTTTTAAATTTTTTTGCTCTTTCTTGTATTAAATATTTAAGTTTCTTCGCTTTCAAACAGTTGTTTTATTAAAGCGTTTTATAAATTATTGGAATTACATTTAATTTCAATTTCTTATTTAATTTATTATAATTTCTGCATTCTAATAATGTTTTTTTAATAAAAAAAAATTTTCATTTAAATTTAAATTTTGTTTTTAAATTTTTAGTTACTTTATAGGGAATGATAAGTCAATTAACCTCAAAGGGCATATGCCGTGACTGGTAAACTTAAGGTTTGTTTTTATAGTGTTACGTTAAAAAAAGACATGAATTAAAAATGAGTCCAAAACTTCCTTCTAAATAGTTTAAAAATTTTGGTAAATTTTAGTAAAATTTTATTAAAACAGAAAAATTTCCTTAAAAAGAATAAAAATTCCTAAGTTTGAGTAAAAAAGAAATAGTTTAGATGCTTAGAAATAGCTCAAATATTTCCTAAGTAATATTTCTTGATTTTTGGAAAAAACAGGTATATTAAATAAAAATTTATAATTTAAAAAAAAAACATCTTAATTTTAAGAAATTTACATACTCAAATATAATAAAATTTAGTTTAGTTCAAAAAAAATTTTAACCATAATTTACTCTCATTTAGTTTAAAAATGTGTCTTAGTTAACATGAGAAAAAGTACTTGAACTTAATGTGTGTGTGAGTAGAAAAATTAACTAAATTTTAAAAAGCCATTTTTAAATTCAGTTTTTAAGTCAAACACTTTCAAATTTTTAAGAATTGTTTTCTAAAAATTATTTCAATCAATTAATAATTTTTTTCCTATGTAATAATATAAATTTATTTGGTTTTAGAAACTGATGAACTATTTCTAAGGAAAATTGTCATCCAGATAAATTTTAAAAATTTTAATAAAATATTTTTTTTTCCTAATTCTAAGAATATAGAATTTTTTTTTGTTGAAAACATTTAACTTATTTTCAATATGTGTTTTCCAAAAGAAAAACAACAAATTTAACTTATTTTAAAGAAAAAATATTATTGGAGGAAACAAATTAAAGTTACCATTAAAAAAAACTATTGTGCTTGATTGTAATTTTTGGTTCGGGATCGTGCGTGAGTCAAAAATCACTCACGTGCCCATCTTTAATTTTAACAGTCTTAAATATTGAACTTAAAGCAACTTAAAATATATTTTAAAATTTTGTTTGCAATAATTTTGTTTGCTGACTACAATACAAAATTTCGCAATCACATTTTATACATTACGTCAGGCCATTAGCCTTCCTATAATTGACGATGCTGCTATTAAACTTTATATTTATCGAAGGCACTAAAACTAGTTTTTTTTTTCAATAAATAATAAAAAAAGTCGAAATTTATACATGTCATTTAAAGTTTAAGATAAAAATGCCAGAAAATAACATTTTCTTAAATTAGTTAATTTAAGAAGACAAAGGACCCCCAGTGTTCCTTAGCCAAAGATGCCGCGTGTCACTTAGGGCGTGACTTTTTGCAGTTCTCCCGAGTAGAACTATTAATTAACAACAAAAAAGGATCTAACTTTGCCACAACATTTTTACGTTTCAGGATATTCCGCAGTACATTTTTTTTAATTTGTTTACATTTAATGAAATTTAATTTATATTTCATATACATGAGTTTAGTATAATTCAATTTTTTCAAACCTCAATGCGAATAAATATTCTTATTATCACGATTTTTTTCGAGTTTGAGCACAAAAACTAACTCAATATAAGCACATTTTTTATTTTCTGGTAATATATATTACCTTTACCCTAGAAACAGTTTCATATTTATTAGAAAATTTTTTTCAAATTTAAGAATAATTTTCACTTAAAAAATATGCTATTTACCTTGATAATAGAAAATATTTTCTTATTTTTTGGAAGTTAAGTCCAAGTTTTTAGTAAAAAAATTATCTAATGAACTCAAATAAAATAAAATTTTTCTTAAAACCAAGGAAAATTTTCTTAACTAACAATAAAATTTAAGATGATATATGAACTAATTAAGAGGAACTTTTGTTATGTGTTTTAATAAAAGTTTAGTTCTCAATAGTAAAATTTTTCCTTAATATGGAAATTTTGACCAAATTTAAAATAATGACATGGGCATAAAATACATATAGTTGGTATACAATGTATACTTATATGTAGAACGGTTGCTTTTCACAAAGAGTTGACAAGACGATTGGTTAACGAATACAGACATTTTTTTACTTTAAACAATTCTCATATTGTTAATATTATTATTTGAATATAATGTCTTAGTTAAAATTAACCAACCATTATTTTCTTTATGCAGACAACTGATGAGTAGGGCGATGACTATGAAACAATTGTATTGTCTATCATGAAAATTATCAACCTTTTTGAAAGACAACAAATAAATAAATAAAATCTAATATAACAATATCATATTAGATTTTAGGACTTAAGGCAGAACAATATTCTAACTAAATACATAAAATTTGTTTCTTAATTTCAAGGAAAAATTTATTAAATTTTGTTTAAAAAAAATGTCTTTGGCGCTGTTTAGATTTCAATTTTTCCTCCAAATAAGTTAATTTTTTTAAATTCTAGATTATTTTTTTTAGGAGTTTGCAGACTTTTTATTGTTAAATCAGTCGTTATATGAAAACTGCTTTTTGGAATTCCTGTGCATTAAAGGTTTGAGATTTCTTTAATATCTTTAAAATGACGTATTAAATTTTAAATTAAAATCAAAACTAAATAAAATACGTTATTCCAAAGAAAGTTTACCAAAAAGCCAACTTTTTGTAAATGTTTACACTTTAAAGGCAAGATTTTGGAAAACCATTTCGAATATGTGTATGAAGTTTAACTACAAATTATATAATTAATTAAAAACAAATTATTCAGTTAATTCCATAAAAAAATATTCACGGCAATATGGAGTTTGAAAAAAGAATTGTAGAGAAGTGAGAGATGCATAAAGTTTTTAAAATCTATTAAAAAGTTTTTTGTTTATTAAATATTTTTATTTTAATAACTTTTGCGACGGCATTTGTCGCATCAGATGAAATTTTGCCAACACATCGATAAAGAAACACACACGCGCACTTATCTAAAACATAACGGCTGCATAGAAAACTTTATTACGTATACGCAACGTATTACCGACGCACAATACACATTTGTAGTTTCATGTACAATGGAACAAACTACAACCGACGGATATTGAAAATTTGTTTTATTTTCTTCTACTCTTCAAGATGTAGAGACTGATAAAAATTACGAAAAAAAAAGTAAAAAGAAAAAACACGACGGCTTTTTTATGTATTTTAGTTTTAAACAAACAACTGTGAACACTGTTAACGTAGCGTTATATTTACCGTCGTTTTGTACAAAAAATAAAGCAAACACCAACAAAAGAAACGGATGTTAAAGTCTACGAATACCGGTCAACGGATATCGACGAAAAATAAAAACAGTTAGAGACACATACAACATACAAGAATAATGTTTTAAGCGACAATGGTCATCATCATCACAACAACAACAACAACCACAAGAGCTCATACCAACACACGGAAGAATTTTTCGACAACCAAAACAAAAAAAAGAATTCTTAATGTGTTTTGGAGTAACTTAAAAGCAAAGTATAGATGTGAGATGTTGCTGATGATGCTGATGTTGATACAGAAAATGACGATGAAAGTGATGCTGCTACTGCAGCTGCTGTATACAAACTGCTGCTACATATTGCTGTTGGTAGTAGTTTACTACTATTATTGCTGTTGTCGTTGTTGCTGCTGTTGAATATTTACCAATTGATCTTAATGTGACACAAATGATACGACAACAACAAAATGGAAATATAAACAACAAATACAGATGCAGCAGCAAAAACATCGAAATGGCACAAGATTACAACTACGTTAACTAACATTACCGGTGCTTTATAATAATCGTATGTATGTACTCAAGTCACTCGCACTCTGAAGTCAAATAAAAAATTGATGTACAATTCGTAAGCCTAAACAAAAACAACAACAGAACAATTTTTAAAAACGAGGCGCATCGCATACATTAACAACAAACGTACACAAGTACACAACACAAAACAACATTACAGTCAAGAGTACAAAAAAAAAAAAAAGGAAAATATTTTAGGATTGTGCACTTTTTGGTCAAAAAAATAACAGTACACACACATATACACTTACCCACTTGAACATATACACTGACACAGTCACACACTCACATATAGCCTTATGCAATCATAGACTGATAATACAAATAATATGACTGGCTGTAATGATGGTGACTATTTGTGGGGGATAATTGCGCAATTTTTAGTACTTTAAATATAACAATATTTCATTTGTAACATTAAACCTAAAACACAGATAGTGAAAGTGTCAGTGAACAGTTTTTTCACGCGTTTCTTCTTGAATTTCGCAAAAAACTATTCAATATTTTAAGAATTTCTTAATGAATTGTGTCTTACGGCAACTCTGGTTTATTTAGGAAATTTTCTAATTTTTCGACAGTGGCAAAAAAAGATAATGAAAAACCATACTGGAGTACTGGATTTATATGTCAAGGATAATGCTAAGAATGATACTTTTTATGAAAAAACTTTAGCTTTAAACTACATGTTGCAACTATTACCGACAATGAGACTAATAAGCCTTGTCGGGACATCCTCAAGGGTACTTGGATATTATTAAAAGTCTTTACAAATAATCAATTAATTTTACTGTTATCTAAAGTTGTGCCCAGAGATTGTATCTAGTTTATTATTAAGCATGATATGGTGCCAACATGACAATTTTCGGAAGAACGACTCTTTTTTTGAGCAATCCAATCAACGACCCATTTTTTGCATTCTTTTAAATAAAGAGAACTTCTGCTGGGACGGGCCATATGTCATCGACCGCAACAAGCAGTAGTCGGAATACGACGAGTAGGGTAGGACTTCCCATTTTAGCGTTTAGCGGTCTTGCAAGGTGTGGCCGAGCGTTGTCATGATACAAAATAACTTTGTCATTTTAGAGGCAACACATTGTAAACTGAAATACTGGTTCATATACTAGTGGCGGCGTCTTCTGTGAAACACCCATTTTATATGTTTGGAAGAACTGCCAAGCACATTGGCCGTATTTCTACTAAAACATATTATATTTGCCTGCAGGTTAGCTCATAGACTATGGAAGAAATATGGCAGAAATAAAATTCTTGGGAACACATCACTAAACTGTGTGAAGTTGGTGTTAAACGACTCGATCGTGACATAGACTACATTACAGGGATCACGAACTTTCTGCGGACTTTTGAGGCAAGGATACCGACCAGGAAGGAATGCTCTCAGACCAGTAATCCGCAATAATTATAAAGTCATCAATGTCGAGAGTAAATTAATAGGAACTCAACTTTGGAGTTTCTATACGAATTTGGAGCAAATCTATATTATAGTAGTTTATGCGGAAAATAATGGAATAAGATATGAATCCAACATTGGATCAAAGTGTGTGGTGTATCGGGTGGTCCTTAGCCAAATCTGACGGCACGCTGTCGGATGGCACATTGGACATATTGGGGTCATGAGGAATGAGTAGCTTATGTATATGCTGAGTCGATCGGGGACTCGGTACTAATGCATGTCCCGATCCCTGTGGTGAAGCTCTTCGGTGTGATTAGGGATATATTGATTAGGGAGACGAGGTCGAAGTGACGGCCTTGTGGTATATCTAGGAATTAGCACTGAGCCCCACACGATAGTCCGGATGGCGCCGCCTAGGGATTACTCGCGTGAGTATTACTGTTGAGAGGAGGGAATCTAGTGTAACACTTCCTTTGTATACTGAAGTAGTGGAGATTTAGATATCTGGAAAGTAGT
This sequence comes from Eustalomyia histrio, assembly GCA_949748255.1. Classification (NCBI taxonomy): domain Eukaryota; kingdom Metazoa; phylum Arthropoda; class Insecta; order Diptera; family Anthomyiidae; genus Eustalomyia; species Eustalomyia histrio. The sequence continues at coordinate 113,397,948 of OX456526.1, read as the reverse complement.
TCTTGTAGGCTTCTGCATAGACTTTTGTAAGACTTTGCGGGCTTTTTGATTGAATCCGGTTGCTAATAGGTAGTGAGTTCGATGCTTGGGTAAGCAAGGATAATGAAAACACACCGCATTGGCGGAGAGTGTTCTCGCTTGTGTTTCCCATTTAAACTAATTTATCCTTAGTCTAATAGATGTGCTGATCAGCTTCTTGATTTTAATTTGACTCCTAAACTCTGTAAGGAATATTTAATATAAACAGGCCAACATTTTTTGTATCCAATTGATAGAAAAGACATTTACCTAGCACTGGTAATGGGAATGATTACCCTACCACTTACTGTAATATTTTGGATGAGGATTTTCTTTTCGATTAGAGGTATAAAACACGTTCGCCTTGAAACAGAAGAAATGCGAATAGATAGCGACACTTTTGGGAGAAAACTCGCAAAAACTTTTTGGTTTGGTTTGTAGGTTCCTAAACAGTGAACCAGTTCCTTTGAATAATTCTAGTCTTGTCAGGTTTATAAAAAATTTTGAAGATTTTTTAACGAATTACTTAATTCTGCATTTGGACTTGAAAGTTAATCTAGTAAAAAGTGGATTAACTACTTACTTTCAGTGCATCCATTAGGAGTTAATCCACTTTCTACTAGTGTAACTCTGCGGTGAAAATCGTCTATAAGACGGATTTGTTTGATCATTGCGATTGCTGTCATTCTAAGCTTAGTGACTATAAAAATATAATTCGTTTATCAAAACGAAACTCCCTTAGAAACTTTTGTGTTAGAATAAATTTTTAGTGGGGCTAGTAGACTCGTTGATTTCCTTCAAAGAGATGAGTGTTGTCGGCTGGATTCATTGAGGAAGGCTGGTGGACTGTGCTCCCAGTTGAAACTTAAGAAATTATCGTTTCTCTTGGAGTCATACTTTCCTTGAATTGCGATGTTGACGATGGATATCACAGGGTTATTTAGATATTTCTTTACTACTGCCAGCCACAGATCATGCTTTTCAGAGCGGTAAATTATGGTTGTCTGCACGTTAAAATATGGTTGGTCCAGAAGTTGTTTTAGCTTATAAACATGTTAAGGTGTACTTACACACACCTAAAAAAGTCTGTAAATTTGTAAATATTCTGTGAAAATTCGGAAATTTGTAAAATGAAAATAGCAAACAAATTTACTAAATAATAATTTTTTTAATAAAAATCAGTACAAAAATAGTAAGTTGGGATTGAAAACTGTTTACATTCTAATTTCGCAACTACTTTTAAGATAGTTTCCTGCTCAACACATTCCTGAAATCGTCCGTTTTCCCAGTTACTTAAAAAAAAACAATATTGAACTGGCTTAGTTTGTTGTCACAAATGATACCATGGATCCATACTCTAACATTTTTTGTGGACAAGATTATAGCGTCTAACCAGTTTTTAATCTCCTTTTTGGTTTAAATGGATCACTACTTGTAAGGTTTTGAAAGTACTCGAGGATACTATTAAGTACAATTAAGTATCCCCGAGTACAATCAATAGTTACATTTACAAGGCTTACTTTATGGCCACATCGAAATGACACACTAAACGATATATGTACTTCATATTACGAACTTTGTAAGTTCATACATTTTTGAAAATTTCGAATACAATTGGAATGTACAAGTATCCATTCCGTAAGTACGAGTATATATAATGTGAAGCACATTCCCTCTACTCCGACAATTTTTTAAAGCTATTTTATTAAGCTTGATAACAGAGAAAATTTAAATATGGATTTTAAACTTTTCCAAATGTTTCGCTTTGTTAAGCCATCACTGATGAGTTATGTGTATTTTGCAGAAAATAAATGTACATATACATTAAAACGTATAAAATTCAGAATGTACAAAATGTTGAAATATGTAAAACAAATACTAACAGTACGGTTACACAAAACAAAGTTTACACAAAGATATGACAAATATTACATTAAAACTTATATGTACTTATACAAATATTCACTTACATACATACAGATACATATCGTACATACATACTAGAGTGGGAAGAATTTTCGATTCTGAAAATGTACCACAGACTAAACAGACACGATGCGAGTAGCAGGTGACATATAACAAAAAATGTTAAAAAAAACCGTATGTTTAGTTAGAACGAGTAAGTACGTTGGACTACTTACTCATAGGATCTGATATACACTATATCGTGCATATTTTTCTTTCATTCTAACTCTGCATAAGAAAGAGTTGCCATAGATGGTATTTTTAAGCAAAATTTGCCAGAGTTGGAAGTTTTTAAAATCTTGTTTCGTGTAGGTTTAGTGTGTGGTTGTGCCATTAAAAAAAAGTGGAAAAAGATGTCCAATTGGGAGAAAACTAAAATTTTGAAAATGGATTATCCGGTGAGAGATTAAAATTTCGGAGTTTGGAAAAATCGCCCAAAATGCCTAGCAGTTAATTTATATCATTTTAAGTAGGCCTTAGTTTTCAAAATATGGTTACTCTGTTTTTTAAAAATATCCTAAATTTTTCTTGACACCGTTAATTCTAAATTTAGCGATTTAAAATATTTTCCACGATTCTTTTTTTTCTTCAGTGGTATATTTTCAGAATTTAAAATTTATCATTTTCGACCCGCTCTAGCACATACACGGAATATGTACTTATAAAAATCCTCAACCATCAGCAACTTTACATATTAAGGTTCTTCAAAATCGTATGGAGAACCAGGATGTTGTCCGATTTCTTCCCTCAATGCTTGATGGTACACGCAGAAAAATTAAGTGCCAACCGCATTACAAAGTGTATTTCAGTTACTGCAACTAAAAAATTTGATTAATAAAATTATATTTTAATGTGATTTCTGAATATTTTAGGCATTTTAACTAAAATATAGTTACATTTATTTCTAAAAATTCTTTGTTTTTAATGTTTATTTGATTTGTTTTTAATAATTTTTGAAGATTATATCGGTCAAGTGGGTACCACAATTTTTATTGATCTTTATAGCATTTTCCATCGCTCTGGAGAGAACTTCAGACGATAAGTTTTCACACTCTTGTCGGATATTCTCTTTGTTCGTATAGACCCGCCACTAAAAAAACCCACAGAAAAAGTTAAAGCGGTTAAATAAGGCGAAATTTCTGCCGTAATTCGCCAAAACGATACATTAGGCTATCCGGAAATGAATTCTTCAAAATGTCCATTGTCGCGCAAGCTTTGTGTGCAGTTGGAATATCCTGTTGGAACCACATGTCCTCCAGCCCCAATTCTTCAATTTGCGGCAGCAAAAAACTCAATGATCATGGTTCTGTGTCGCTCGGCAGTCACATTAACGAATAATTGTAAATAAGTTACGAGTAGTCTGCGTTTTTGAGGAGTATATCAATCCATGGCTTGTCAGTTGACTCCTTTCAAAATTTGAACAAGCTGCGTCATTTAAAATTGAATTTCGTGAAAAAAACAAAACTCAAACCAAGGCTTAGCTTAAAAAATATTATAGCAACCTTCCATCATCAATTTCAATGATAAGAAAGTGGTTTACTGAATTTCGTTGTGGACATACAAGCATGGAAGATGCCAAACGTTCTTTACGCCCAGATAAGGCCTTTACATTGTGGTATAATGGTTTGCGCGTTGGTATGTTACAAAGAAGGTTGCGGGTTCGGTCCCCAGCGATGACAACATTAATTTATAAAATTAATATGTATGAGTTATCTATCGCAACGTCCTCCTTCAGTGTTTTCATAGCATTTAACCCCACCGAAGTTATATAACATAACAGGGCTTTGAACTAAAAAACTACAACGATTTCTCCAACACTCCATCAGATGGCGAGCAACAACTGTTCGCAATTACAGTGTTGCCACATTTGAAGCTCTTTCCCCTCTATCCTCTGTCCAAAGAAAGCAACACATTAGTTAGTAGGAAGAATTTTCTGAGTGTTGCTTCTCCTACAAAAAAAAAATAGGCTTAAAACTGCTGCCTCATCCGCTCTAATCTCGGGACTTAGCCCCTATTGACTTTTCTTGTTTCAAAACCTGAAGAAATGGCTCGGCGGAAAGAGATTTAACTCCAACAATGAAATCATTTCACAAACAAATTCCTATTTTAATGACCTCGACAAATCTTATTTTTTGGAAGGAATAAAAAAATTTGTAAAATGTTGGACAAAGAGTATAGAGCTCAAAGAAAACTATTTTGAAAAATAAAATGATGATTTTATCCAAAAACCTTTGTCTCATACAAAAAGTCACGGACTTATTGACCTACCATCATGCATACAAAAAAGACTATAAAATGTTACAGATTTTCGAAAGGATTAAAACTGGACAATATGAAAATTTAAATCTTTTTTTAGAAAAATTGTACATATTATTTCGCAAATGTCGCGAAAAGCGTTACTTAATTTAAAATTTGGTGTTCATATTCTTAAAATCGTCAGAAAAAAATCTAATATATACGAGTAGTATTAAAAATAACGCTTTTTTACTTATAAATTTTATTTATTTTTCACCTTAGAGTTTTTTGTAAAAATCAAACGTATTGTATTATTTTGAACACCGTAATATGTATGGTATATTTTTTTGTTTGGGCATTACAACGAACAGTGGTTTAAATTGACATTGAGGGTATTCGTAAACGACTCGTAAAATGAAACATTTTGTGGGTGAACAGTCAAAATATTCATATTTGATTATGTATGAAATATATATTAATTAAAATACAAAATAAATTGTAGAATAAACTTTTTAGGATTGGAAAAAATATTTTTAAGACAAATATGATAAAAATAATATGTTTGCACTATATGCGACATTACATGAATCCGCAAACTATCAATATTTTATTGAGAATTAGAAAAAGTAAGAAATTTTATATATGAAAGAAAGCAAACAGTCAATAACAAGAATATAATGCAATTAATACTATTGTCTTAAAGTTTAATCAATTAAGTTACCAGGGCTGAATGGTTTGACAAAACTGTTTCTGAAAGAGTGCTTTTCGATGCTAGTTCGTTAATTTTTTTACCTTTACTAATTAGCGATCAATATACTTCTACGAAATATCTAGCATAGATTAATCGGTCCCTACACTCACAATATATTTTCCATTACCGATTGTAGTTTATTTAAAAAGTAATACGTAAAGTTTCTTTTTAAATGAAGAATCTATTGAAATTCATAGAAATATACTTTTTAACTATTTGAATCAGTCTTTCAAAAAACAAACTATAAAAATTTACAGACATTCAGTAGGAGTTGATATTTTCAGTTAAATGTAAAATTTTATGTTTTCTGCTTCAAAAAATGAAAATTCATATAATTCCTTTTTGTTTTTTTACCAAAATAGTTTGTATATATACAAAATTATTTCAATAAAAATTACAAGAAATTATTCAAATGTACATACACACAAAGAAATAAAAATACTTTCAATTTGAAAAACAAACCACAAAAGTAGTTTTTTCTAACTTTTTGTCAGTAAAAATTTGATGGTTATTTTAAACGACTTTCTATTGTTTTTACTTTTGATGATTATAAAACAATGATTGAAAATAAACAACAAAATGGGTTGAATATAATGGAAAATCAGTAGTCCTCTTTTTGATTGTATTTTCGATTAATTTAATATGTATTTTAAGTTGTTTTTAACGAAATAATGTTGTGAGTGTAAAGTCAATTAGATTTAGTCCCCACTAGAAGTCAACAACTGATTTTTTTTAAGAATAACATTTTATAAGTCAACTGGAACAAACCACAGCTCCGACTCCCGGTCAAATTTCCTCTGTAGGGTCCCAGTTCATCGAATATTATAACGACCACCGCAGAACGGCACATTTAATCAGAACATTTAACAATATCTGATTGGGATCGTGCCGATATCGTCGATTTATATGAACGAAAAATCGGTATTAAGATAATTCAGTGTGATCTCCGAATTGACGAAAAACGCAATGTATGGGAGTATGTATTTAATTTTTTTAGAGTCTTTGGACGGTCCGCAAAAAAGCAGTCACGGAATTGATACAACAACCTCTAACCGAACTGACGTGATAGAACATTTCGCAGATCTAACTTCTTTTGTGACGCAGTAGGTACTTTCAGATCGGTCCTGTTTTCACCGGCTACGGAACAACTTACTCCTTTATCCCCAAAGGGATGCAAGCTGTCGCCTAGTAGCCCGTTCGCCTATGCGAGCTTTTTTATGAGCCACAGTTGCCACTATCGGCATGAATTGGCTTGAAATTATTTCGTAAATTTATTTCTTAAATAAATTTTCCAGGCAGAAATTGCCAACCATGTAAAAACCAGCTCAAACCACTTCGAAGAATATCTCCACTTCTGATTCCTCATTTTCAAACAATCAACCTAAGGTATTGGAAATACACAATTTTTTTTGAATTGCCGACGTTATGCCAAAGGTGACAATTTCGCTCCAACCAATATTAATCGGGTAACAGTGCAATACTGTCATGATTGTTAATCCCACGATATTCCAACACATAACCGACCGTATTTTGTACGGCCGAACTGAAAAAGCGTGAATTTCACTACGTCATTGTTCGGATAATTGGGGCAACTTATATTATCAGATCTTACCGACCATAATTGTAAGCCCAACAAAATGCTTAATTTCTTAATGAAAAAGCATCTCAAACTACAGTGACAATTTTAAAATTGTTCTCATTTTAAAAGAAATGTTACACTCACAATATATTTTCCGTTACCAAATGCAGTTGTTTTAAAAAGTAATAAGTAAAGTATGTTTTTAAATGAAGGATAAATAAAGATACATGGAAATATATTTTTTAACTATTTGAATCAGACTTTCAAAAACACAAACTATAAAAATACGGACTTTCAGTAAAAGTTTATATTTCCAGTTAAATGAAATATTTTATGTTTTCTGTTTCTAAAAATAGACATTCAAATTATTCCCTTTCGTTTCTTTAAATACAAGATTACTTACATACAAATTACAAAAAATCCTTCGCATATATCTACATACAAACACAGAAAATGCAAATAAAAAACTTTCAAATTTGAAAAGCAAACTACAAAAATTGTTTTTTTTTCTAACGTTTTGTCAGTTAAATATCGAAGATTATTTTAAACGACTTTCGATTGATTTTACCACTTTTGTCGAATATCAAACAATGATTGCAAATAAACAGCAAAATGGCTTGAATATTTTGAAAAACCTGTAATTCTCTTTTTAATAGTATTTTCCATTAATTTGAAATGTATTTTAGATTTTTTGTTTAAGAAAAAAATATTGTGAGTGTATTTTTTGTCAACCCATAATTTTTCAATGTATGTTATGTGAGTATGAATATTCTGTCACACAGGGACAGAATTTTCATTATATGCGGACAAAGGTTTACGCATGGCAAGACAATACCAAGTAAGGTTATTACGGAGAATTTGGGTTTTTTTGACAGTCTAGGGTTTTTGTTTACTTCTTGTATGAATTTTTAAAATTTGTTATTGTAATCGAAAGAACACATTTTATAACAATCTACCTGGTATTTTTATGCCATGGGTTTACGAATAATCTGGCTAAAATGGCATATTAGAGGACCCAAATTTAAAAAATTTTCTCTTTAATTACTTAGGTTAGGTGGAAAGAGAGGAATCGGAAGCACAGCATCGATGATTGAATTCTATTTTGAATGAGTTCCCTAAAAATTGAATTTGATTTACTTTTTAATCGAATGAATTCCTTTTTAAACATGCACGAGAATTCATTCTTTGGAATTCATTCAATTGATTTCACATCTAAGGAATTCAATCAATTTATCTCATTTTATTCAATTCAATCATTAGGAATTAATTCGATTTCTTACTCATTCGATTTGCAATTTGGGAATTAATTCGATTTTTTTTCAATCGATTTACAAATATGGAATTTATTGTTCATTCGATTTTGGTTCATGTGATCGAGTAATGTGTGAATGAAATTCGATTTTCTTTGTTTATTTAAAAAAAAATTGTAAAAAGTAAAAATTTAATTTATTTTATTACAGTAAATTTAACGATTTCTTACAAGCACAGGGAGAAAACAACAAAAAAATATTGAATTCACAGTTCAATATTATTATGTTATAAAACTAAATCAACAAAAGCTCAAAAATCGCCAAAATTTTAAAAATAAATTATAAAATTAAAAAAAAAAAAAATAACAAATTTAATATCGCCAAATATGTATTAAGAGTAAAATATTGCCAAGTAACTCAAAACTTGAGATCTCGGTGCAAAAAGTTTTTCTTTTTGAGATATGGACGATTTAAATTCTAAGCGATTCAATTCGAAAATTTTTTTTATAATTTTGTCGATTTTTTGAATTTGAAATACTTTTCCTATATAAACATTTTTTTAAAGCTTTTTACAATATTTTTTTTTTATATTTTTACTAATATTTTAAAGATGTAGCGTTTTTTTAGTATTGGCGTTTTTTTGCATTTTTTAAAATTTAAGTAATCTCTTTTCCAATTTGGCGAGTATTAAAATTTTAAGCGATTTTTCCAATTTTGTCGATTTTTTTTTTAATTTGAGCGATTTTTACAGTTTTAGCAATTTTTTTATTTTAGGCATCTTTTCCAATTTTGAAGATTTTTTTTTTCAATTTTAGCGGTTTCTTGATTTTTTAATATTTTAATTTTGTTTTTCTTGTATTTGTAAAAACAAAATCTTCAATTCTCATGCAGTTATTTATTTTCTCAGTTTTAAAATCGAACGAAGAAAAACGACTGTCTTTCCCAAATTACTCAATCGAATAAAACGATATTGAATGAACAATAAATCCTAAACTTACAAGTCGATTGATTAATATTCAATTAAGTTCACAACGATTTAATTCAGTGATTGACAAGACGAATGATGAAAAACGAATAAAGTCTTTTAAAATTAAATCGATTAAGATCAACTAAAAATTCATTCCTACTAAAAATTAAAGTTTGAGAATTCAATCATTCCATATTCAATCAGAATTCAAATCAAATGGAGGATTGAATTCCTAAGAAACTATGATCGGAAGTGAAACTACTCTTCACAATCGGCTTATGTCAAAAAATAGGACAAACATTCATTTAAGTACGAAAGTCGGCTTGTTATGAATTCTCCAGAGGAAAACTACAGTAGGGCGACTCGCCGACTTTGATTAAATTCACAAATCTGATAAAGGTCTCAACATTTAAGTGTCGAAAAGTGAAGTCAAAAAAGGCTGCAGTTTTAAAATTGATTAAAAGTGTTTTAACATGTAACCATCCTGTTTTTTCATGAAAATAAAATATTTGATGGTTTTCTTAAAAGCGAATTTTGCTGAAATACTGCCCCTGTGTGCCTCTGTATAAAATATTTTCCAATGCTTTTATAATATTTTTGCTACTGTGAACTGAAAAACTTTACAATTCAATATTTTTCTTTTTTTAATATTTTTCCAAAAAAAAAAATATTATGAAAATTTTTTCTAGTAATTTTTTTATTTGTTCTTTTAAAAAATATTTATATACACTTTTAAGTTCACGTATTTGTTTTTATTTCTTCATGTTCATAAGGGGATTTATTTGGTTCCTCTTTAGCTGGTATTCTTTTGAATATAGTGTTATCTACTTATTTTTTGTGTTGTTGATGTTGAGTTTCTTTTCTTCTACTTCTTTTTTTTAATGTATTGGTGGCCGAGACTGTGACACCTTATTCCCAAGTCAACAACAGTAGTTGTTGGCTTTTCCTTACCAACCCACAAATAAGCAGACAACAAAAAGTACAACAACCATTTTCATGTTAAGAGTTACCCCCATTAAACCCTAAAGTTAAATTTCCGACAACAAAAAAGAAGAACTTAAATGTCTTGGATATTGTAAAAATTGTAAAAACAAAACAAAAAAAAAGAAACAGTATCTAGCTCCACCCCTTTTTCTGCATACTGGAAATCTGTAGAAAAATTTGTCACCATATAGCAACTATCATCAACCCAACCCCTTTTTATCTTATCTGATAATAATTGTTTGTATATTTGTATTCAATAACTTTTTTTTGTTTAGATTTCATTCCAGCGCAGGCGCTTTCAACATTTTTTTTGTGAATTACACAATCACCCCTTCCCTGTATCTACAATATTCCAGTTCCCCCTTCACTAATTCAGCTTTTAATATTTATGCGGAATCTGTTTTTAAATTTTAGCTTCTGCTCATATTTCTTATGACTGTTTATCTAAACTATGCTTTGCCGCTTTATCGCTTCTCATTTCGCCTAACATAAGGCATTTTTCTTTTTTTTTCAATTTACGTTTTTGTTTGTTGTTACTCCATTTGAGAATTTATTTATTTGTGTACCCTTCAATAAAATTTTTCTTTCCTTTAACTTTTTAATGGAGAGATTTCCTTTGAAAATCTGTTTTTAATGTCGATAGGTTGTTGTTGTTTTTTGCGTTCCTAGTTTTAATGTAATTTTCCTTTCACTTTGTTATAGCAAACCAAAAATAAAAAATGAGTTATGTACTTAACTTAGGATTCTGTTTATACATATTTAATGAGCGATTTTATTATTTATTTTCTTATTCTTATTGATTTATATGCATGTGGCGCTATTTTGCACTCAGAGAAACTTACAAAATTAATTTGTAATTAAATACCCAGCAAAACATTAGTAATGGGTTCGATATACTCAATTATACAATGTAATGATAATTCACTACCTTCTGCATTTTAAAACATAAAGTAATAAGCTACCAATCATTCATATGTAATGCATGATTTATTAAAATAAAATAATACTTGAAATTTTTAGAATTTATTTTAAAAGATATAGCCACAGGTCTACAAAAGCAATAAAGTCAATCATTGTAATATGAGCCAAGCCAATGATTGTTTTTCATTTAAAAATGCAGTGATCCGCAAAACTAAGGACACGTCAAATTTAGTTTTAGGTTTTACCACTTTATATTTGTTTAAAAATAAAATTTGTCCATTATTTTTAATCAAAAACATTATGACTTTTTATACAAATTCCCAAAAAAAAAACTATTAGAAACATTTATATTACCTCAACGCAAAACTAAGGGCACACTTATTTTTTATATGGAATAACAGTACATCAGAAATCACATAGAAGCAAAAGTATAAGTATATAAGTATTGTATAAGCAACAACGGTAATGTCATTAATCTTCGCACCAAATCGAGCTACCTGCGTCTAAAAATTATTCTCCCATCCCAACCAGTGATGGAGATCACAAGATCATGGGTCTTGAACCCTAGAGCGTTTAGTTGCATTAGGAGCCCATCTATAATGAGCGTCCACAGAAGAGGCGACAAAACACCCTTTGTGGACAGCCCCTAGTGGCACTTATGGTCCAAGATGAACCACCAATATTCAGTGAAATGACTGTGATGTTAACATGTCAATAGTCCCTTTTATGATAATCGGAGCAATGCCCCTTATAGACATAGCCCCCCTAATCGCATCGTATGATGCATTATCGAAGGAACCCTGTATGTCAATGAAAGCACAAAGAGCAATTTGTTTCGCCTCTAATGCTTTTTCAATTTCAGTGACGCAAATTGTAGCGCATGAATCGGCATGCGCCTGAGGTATACATCCCTGATATAATGGTCCAAAACTTTTTGCATCCTCTTAAGGAGAAACTAACTCAAACTAATCGGTCTGTAAGATCTGGGCAACTGTTTCAGAATTTGGTACGAATTTCACTTTTACTTTTCTCCAGGTTGTCGACGATAATATCTAACCTTTGTTGGAGCAGGTAGGGAAGGATGTCGTCCTGCCCAGGTGATTTAAAGGAGGAGAACCTACCTATCACCCATTTAACCCTGTCTCTCTAAAAAATGTAATTTTCTAGACGAATATTCCTCGCAATCAGAGACGGAGTTCCAGAAACAATCAGAGATCTGTCAATGGGAACACATCCCGGGAAATGGGGTTCCAAAAAAAGCTTACATGTCTCTTCGGATGGCTCAGTATTGGAACTAAGCGGTCTCCTGAGAGTACACAGACCATTCGTGTGATCCTGAGAAAGGGATTTTTAAAGGCCTACTGCCTCCGATATGTCATCAATCCTCCTACAATAGTTGCGCCAAGTGGCCCTTTTGGATCTGTATAATTCTCTGTTATATTCAGTGAGTGCAGTCTTGTAGGTGACCCAGTCACCAGTTTCCTTGGAGGGCTAGTTTTAGCTTTTCGAGACCATCGTTCCACCATGGAACATCCCTCCTAGTCCTCCTCCCAGCGGACAGCTCTCCGAGAAAGCTAAAGATATGTTCGACTGCATATCAGACACCAAGTAATCCATCTCACGTGAGCTACAGATCACATCCCTGGGCTCACCCAAAACGTTATACAGATGAAAAAGAAAGCTGTCCCAGTCTGTCTTTCTTGGACTCCGATAGACTTGATCCGTTTGTTATTACTTTAATATATGAATACATATAAACGAAAGCAAGCAGCTAACTCTTAAGGTAGAAACAGAATTAGCTTAAGTGACTTCAATTTTATTTTTTATTTAACCTTTATCTCTTCTTTTTAATTACTAATTTATCTTTTGAGCTTAAGGTTCTTTTTTACAAAAAATATTATTTATTTTCAATATCTTCAGGAAGACGATATACAAGGGAGTAGCGAAATGTTGGAAAATAAATAATGTTTTTTGTAAAAAACGAACCTTAAGCTCAAAAAGTAAATTAGTTATTAAAATTAAGTGACTTTTAAATTTAAAAATTTGTATTACTAAAATTTCTTTTCATACCAAAACAAAGCTTAAGTCACTTTTTCACGCAAGCGGGTTTACTATGTAACAGTAGGGTGTGCAGAGTTAAAATCATCGAGCCAATCATAAAGCTACCAAGCAAAGAAGCCACCGAGCTAAGTTCTAATGCACGAGCTACGAAGCGGCAGATGAAAGAGTTTCGAAACTTCTAATACGTTGATTTCAGCACGGATTATAAGCCTTGCTAAAACTTTCAGGATGTTGAGAGTTAAAAGCATGGCTAATGGTTGGCTCGGTGTATTTATCTCTATACATTCTAAAAGTGTCATAGTCCTTGCAAAATTCAAAACTCGTCCATCTGCAGCTTCGCAACTCGTGCGTCAGAACTTGGCTTGGTGGCTTTATGATTGGCTCGATGATTTTAATTCTGCATATTCTATTATTGCATAGTCCTTGGCTTAACTTTGTAATGGAGTACTCCACGCTACAAAATGTAGTGTACTAAAATAGAGATGGCACAATACAATCCACTCTGCAGAGTGTAGAACTGCATAATTGTGAATTGGCCCTTATAGTTTTTGTTCTTATTTTGTGTGTGGGTTTTTTAGACAAATATAACAGAGTTGAATACAATTTGTAGTAGGAATACATAGTCGTTTAGAAATAGTAACCAGATTTAATGTTGCATCTTCTATAATACTCGATTAATCAGTTTATCCACACTTTACTTGATTAACTACTGTTTATAAACGAATGAGTATTTTTTGGCCCTTCTTTTAGAATATATTGGATTCGATCATGAAATAAAACTTGCGGGAACGATAGACTATTCAAACGAAATATTAAACTATTTGTCTGCACCGAGGAGAAGAAAGCAAGCTCTTTTTTCCAACGGGTGTACGCCGATTTGCGGATATAAGGTGTCAACAATTTTTTATGTTTTTATCAAAAATAACAAAAACCGTAAAAATAATCTTAGGTACCGTTATAAGGTCATTTACTATCGCATTTCATTAATACTGCTTCTTTTGAATTTTTTAAAAGAAATTTAAAAAAAAAATTAAAAAACCAAAGAAGTTCCAGATTTTGCCACCATGTTTTACCTTCTAAACATCGAAGATGCCACATAAAAGAACGGTATATATTAGATTTTATTCCTTATTACATATCTGAGTTTCATCCAAATCGGCGTATAAGCGTTAGGTAAACTCCCTTGCTAGACAGAAACCACCCTTCGTTGTTCCCTATTTATGCAACAGATCATTATTGGATATTTATTTAAACGCCAATTACTAAACGCATCCCCTTCGAATCTGAGATCATTTTAATATGTATCGTTAAGTCAATATTTATTCCTAATTCGGAGTAGGAAATGAATGCGGAAATGATACAATCTTATTACTTTATATTTGTGCTTAATAAAGAAAAACGTGAAAAATCAAAACGTAAAAACAAACCAGAAAATAATGGCGGAGACGTAGATCTTATTGAGACTACTCCAGCACCAAATCAAGTAAATTCGGCAAAACCACTACCACCAACCAAAATGTCATAGGGGTACCAGAGTTTTCTGCTATTAGAGAAATACTGGAAATAATCTCAAATAAGAACTATAAGATTGTTGCTTTAAACAACAATATTTGGAAAATAAATACACCAGATTCAGATTCATATAGAGCTCTTGTAAAGAAGCTTAATGATGACGGTACACAGTGGTACACTTATAAAAATAAGCAGGAGAGACCCCTTAGAGTTATGGTAAGAGGTCTACATCCAACTTGTAAACCCGAAGATATTAAGGAAGATCTACAATATCAAAAATTCGAAGTTCTAGATGTTGTAAATATGGTCAAAAAGATCAGAACTGATGAAGGAAACAAGAAAAATAAACTTCCGTTATTTATGGTCTCCTTTAAAAACGAAGAGTCCGTTGATAAAGTATTTAACATAAGATACATACTAAACGTTAAAGTTAAAATAGAGGCTTTAAAAAAGAATCCAGAAGTTATCGCGCAATGCAAGAAATGTCAGGGTTATAATCATACTCAAAAATATTGTTCAAGAGAACCAAGATGTGTCAGCTGTGCAGGAAAGCATATGTCTGCATTATGCACACTTAATAAATCCTCTCCTCCAGTGTGTGTAAACTGTAAAGGTCGCCACCCTGCAAACTACAGGGTGTGAAGTTGCAAAAGAGTTGCAAAAAATTAGAAAGCAATCAATAAAAAATCAAAAAACGCAAACAAATCCAATACAGCAAAAAGAAAATAATGTGAGGCTTAGGCAAATAAACTCCAATCAAAATGAAGAGTTAACCTATGCTCAAGTAGCTAATGAAAGAAATAATAGAACTTATGATAATAAGCAAACTATACACAAAATATCCCAAACTCTCAACAAGGTTAATCAAAGGCTTAAAGAACAGAGTCGTATTAATAAAATGTTATTCAATAGTCTAAAGACACTTGAGTCTAGACTACAACATCACAACTAAAGAAGTACAATGCCTAAAAATCTAAGTATTGTTACGTTGAATGCCAATGGTTTAGAAAACCACCAACTTGTGCTTAGTTTGTTCTTAAATGAACAAATAGTTGATATATGTCTTATATCTGAAAGCCATAACACGAAACAAACGTATATTCAAATTAAAGGATATAAATGTTACAATGCAATACATCCACTAAATAAAGCAAAAGCAGGTGCATCAATATTTATAAAAGAAAGCATTAAACATTATGTAACAGAAAAAATAGAAGAAAAAAATGTGCAAGTCATCGCAGTTAAGATAGAAATAAAAAATAAACAATTTAACATAGCAGCAATATATTGCCCTCCAAAATACAACCTAAAATCACCTAAATACGTTGACCTTTTCAAAACATTAGGCCCCTGTTTTATCTTAGGAGGCGATTTTAATGCAAAAAATTTATATTGGGGTTCACGACTTACAACAACTAAAGGAAAGGAGTTATATCATGCTGGTAAGATAATGAATTGTTTTTTTCACTCTGGATGTAAGCCTACTTACTGGCCAGCAGATCCAAATAAAATCCCTGACCTCATTGATTTTTTTATAACGAGAGGTATCGCAAAAAACTACATACAAGTTGGAAATGCAGAGGATCTGTCATCAGATCACTCGCCAGTCAAGTTACTGGTAAATGAAACTGTAAGTGATTTTCCACAACCACCATGTCTGGTAAACAACAAAACCAACTGGCACAAATTTCGCTCTAATATAAATACAAATATAAAACTAAATGTGTCTCTAAAGTCACCTTATGAAGTAGAATCTGAATTAGACAATTTAATAGAAGTCATACAGGCATCAGCCTGGAACAGCAGCCCAAATATACAAAGAAAGAGCTTACCTAAATATCCTGAAGAAATTAGAAATCTACTTTCTGAAAAACGTAAAGCAAGAAAAACCTGGCAACAACAAAGAAGTCCAGAAAACAAAAATATTCTAAACAATCTTTCTAATAGATTAAAAAAAATGCTTTCCACTATTAAAAATAACAACATGACAGAACAGCTAAAAAGTTTATCTTCTACAAAAGATACCGATTACTCATTATGGAAGATAACAACACAGTTTCAAAATACACGCAAGATTATTCCACCTATAAAAAAATGTGATGGTACATGGGCAAAAAGTCCCCAAGACAAAGCTGATCTCTTAGCTAAACACCTTGAAGATACCTTTCAACCGCTGCATAGACTAACATCAGATGAAAATATTAAAATCTTTTATACAGCTGATTCTAAAGAAATTTCTGAAGTAACCCTTCGTGAGCTAAACAACTTGGTAAAACTGGAGATTAAACCCAATAAAGCACCAGGGTATGATCTTATCACCGGCAAAGAGTTAAAAGAGCTCCCGGAAAGTGGCATGCGACTATTTCAATTCGTTTAAAATATGTACCTAGCCAATGGAAAGTTGCAGAAGTTATTATGATACCTAAGCCTGGCAAACAGCTTCATGACAAAACATCGTACAGACCGATATCTCTCCTCCCAACAATGGCGAAAGTGTTTGAAAAAATATTATTAAAAAGATTACAACCAATACTTGAAGAAAGATGTTTAATTCCCAAACACCAATTTGGTTTTCGTCGTAAATGTTCAACAATTGAACAAGTCCACAGAGTTACCAACACAATAGAAAATACTTTAAACCGCAAAGAAATATGCTCCGGTGTCTTTTTAGATGTAGCGCAGGCCTTTGATAAAGTTTGGCATGAAGGTCTTACTTTTAAGCTACAAAAAGATTTGCCTAACCAGTATAGTGACATGCTCAAATGTTATATTTCTGGAAGATATTTTAGAGTGAAACATGAAGGAGAGTACTCCAAATTGACGAAAATTCATGCTGGTGTTCCACAGGGAAGCGTACTGGGGCCCATACTTTATATACTGTACACTAGAGACTTGCCAACTCCACCTGAAGCAAAAATTGCAACCTTTGCTGATGATACAGCTATTCTTGTAACTGATAAAAAACATAAATAAAGCTACAAAAAAGCTTCAAAATGCAACCAACAAAATCCTTCAATGGACCAAAAAATGGAGAGTTCTTCTTAATGAATACAAATCAACACACGTTAATTTTACATATAAGAAAATAGAACATTTGCCGATTTATATAAATAACACTAGTGTGCCATACGCTAATACGGCAAAATACTTGGATTTTACACTTGATGCCAAACTTAAGTGGAAAGAAAGAGCACGTAAAGAAGAAAGCCTCAGAGCTTAATAAAAAATTCAAAAAGATGTACTGGCTCTTTAGCTCGGCATCTGATATATCAATGAAAAATAAACTTTTACTGTACCAGCAAATCCTTAAGCCTAAGTGGACGTATGGAATTCAGCTTTGGGGATGCACTAAAAAAACAAACCTAAAACAAATACAAACCTTCCAGAACAAAGTGCTAAGATGTATCACTTGTTGCCCGTGGTACGTAAGAAACGATGACCTTCACAGAGACTTTCGAATGCCAACCATAGTAGATGAAATTGAAAAAATAGTAACTAAACATGAAGTGAGATTACAACAACACTGTAATGAAGAACTACAGGAAATACTGCGTAATCCAATAGCAAACAGAAGATAAAGAAGAACATTACCATCTGATCTGCGATTGTTGAATAATGTCTAGATGCCCTTTAGGAATAACCATTGGGTTATTTTCTTACCAAACGTGATTTAACTGTGTAAATATAAGTTAATAGATAAGCAAACATAAAGCTTAGTTGTAATAAATAAAGATATTGAAAAAAAAAAAAAAATATTTGTCAATGTGAGAAATGAGAAAGAGGTTGAAAGAATTATGTTGATGACATTCAATATTTGAAATAGGCATTGTTTAATTTACTAGCTGCGCGGCGAAAATTTCTTCGTAATTATAAACATTAAAATCAGCTGCAACAATAATTTCAGTGATCGGACAACGCTTCAGGATTCTAAACAGAGATAGAAGTTCTATAGAGTCGGAAGGCTCTTAGTCTGCATTTATACTTCTATGCAAAATGCCTAATCATTCATTTTTGCCTAAAGGAATCTCTTGCGATTTTCAAAGCATCACCAAGTTATGTGAAAATTCTAAGGCCCATGGAAGCAAATATAAGCAGCATAAATTATAAAAACTTTATATTAATATATTTAATTAAAACTTAACTCTGCACTAAAAATGAAAGTTTTAACTAAAAAAATACTTAAGAATATAAAGAGATTATATTTATATACATAAAAACAAGTTCAAATCTAAATTACAATTCCGTAGTGGCAACACCCCAATATTTACGCATACGATTCTCATGTTCAGTAAATTCATCATCATCTTCATCCAGGAATGAACGTTCCTGAGTAACAGCAAAATCATATTCCAAATTATAAGGCATTAAACGTTGCAATGAACCAAAATAAGCAGCATTCGGACCACCACCCAATTTTGAATAACCCACAGCACTCGTTAAAGAATCACGACTTTTGGTATCGGAAAATAAGTTATATGCAGCACCAAATGAACGTGAACTGCCAAAATGTTTTGAGAGAAATGATACTTGTTGCTGTTGAGAGGTTGGTTGATTAAGGTGATTATGTGAAGTGAGGTTGGGGGTGGTAGTAGTAGTAGTAGTGGTGGATGTTAAAGGTTTCTTAACTTCCGAATATAAAAGTTGAGGAGAACTGGTAGAAATAAATTTTTGATTACTGGATTTTAATAAATTAGATTTATAATCATAACGTTCAGCTGGAGAACGATTTGTTGTTTTACGTTCAGAATTACGATTTTTAGTAAATGATTTTGAGATTGTATTCAATTCTTTGTCAAATAATAATTGAGTATTTTGTTCCAGCATGTATTCCCAACATTTAAATTGTTCTTCCGAGAGTACAGAGTCCGTTTCATCTAACATTTCCATTTCGGTGGTTTCTTCCAAGACTCTAGCATGAGCTAATATATATTCATTATCGGTATCTTGCTTCGGATTAGCTATGCTTAAAGCCTGATCACTCTGACCACTAGGTGAAGATCTATCACTACTTCTGGCTGCAAGGGCTGCACATTGCCGTGAAGAACCGAAGCGATGGCGACAATTGACATTACGATCACAACATGCCCGTTTACAGACATTGGGTAAGAGTGCAGAGTTATTGGTTAATATTAAAGGTTTTCTCCTGACCGTTTGTTTTAACTCTTTGATAAGATAATCGACATCTGTACCAATATTGCGAAAACGTACCACCAAAATGCTAAGATTTTCTGTAGAACCAAAACTTTGAGCCATATCTTGTACACGTTTGGCAGCTAATACCACATTTTCTTCTTTACGTATTTCCCGAGCTATACGATCTATATCCAGCACATTACGTATACCTTGATTACATATTATCAAATATTCATCATCATTACTAAGCATCCATTCCGCAATTGCAGGATCTTTTAGCGTTACAGTAGAACAAGTTGAATTTATTTGAGTTTCTATTTGCACAAGTTCCACATTAGTAGTTCTCCTAACTAAATAAGCTCCAATGTTGCCAATAGCTGCTACCCTCAATATATAACGTTTAGTTTTGTGTGGCCTTACCATATCTTTGTGACGAGTATTTTCTCGTGCTATATGACATAACATGGCTGCCACTATGGGTTGATCACTCAGTTTTTGTTGTGCCGCCAAGAGAGTATATTTCATATATTCTTCCAAATTTTCTTTAACACATCTTTCCTGCTGTAGTAATTTGGGAACCATTTGAGCCATTTTCGAAGCTGTTGCAGTATGTGCGGCCGTACTTACGAACATACCAAATAAGGCCTCATCGGTACGAAATTTACTTTCTCTCAATTGTGTTACCAATAGTTTACGACATGTTCCGGGTGTTTCGGAAAATCCCAACATCCAGGGAGGTTTATGTATTAGTTGTGCCGTTGTTTCTTTGGGATTTCCCGTTTTATTTGTGGGTAAATTTAAACGATTTTTACCCGATACATCGATTAAACTCCATTTACGTTGTGTACGACACATTTGCATTTGTTGTTCATCGACTTGAAGTTGTAAATTACAAGATAAATCTAAATATTTAAGATTTTGTGGTACCACACTTATTAAATCTAAATGATCTAAATGATTATGAGCCAAATCTAATACCCTTAAACTTCGCAGCTTACTCAAGGGTGGAGTAAACAGTAACAGATTGGAGTGTACTCTCAATACTTGAAGTTTTGTTAGATTACAGATATCATCTGGTAATTGTTGCAACATATTACCGGATAACATTAATTCCTCCAAATTTATTAGATTCTTCAAACATGCTTCTGGTATTGCTGTAATCTTATTATAGGCTGCGTACATTACTCTTAAATTCTTGGCCCTTTTTAAGACCTCAAATATACGATCATCTAAATTATTACTGGTAACATACAATCTCTCCAAAATAAATTCGTCTTCGGTCCACTCCGCCTTAACTGGTGGCAAAATTAGCAATTTATTACATGATAAATTTAATAATTTTAATGATTGTCTTGTTATGGCAAATAGATTATCGGTTAGTAATTGTAGTTCATTACTTTGCAATTGTATATCTTCCAAAAGTTCAAAACGTTGCGGTAATCTCTCCACGATTCTTAAATTATTGTAGGCTAGATTAAGTTGTCGTATTTTATTGGTTTTGCTGGTTAGCAAAAAGTCTGTTACTTTTTGTAATTGATTATGGGAAGCATTGAGACTTTCCAGCATATCACACTCATTTAGCCATTTGGGTAGTTCGGTAAAATAGTTGTTGGATATATCCACGTGATAGAGTTTGTTTGGTGTTGGTGTAATGTTGATTAAGTTGAGACCTGAAATCGAAATGGTATTGATTAATAAATCAATAATAATATCTCTAAATATATATTTAGGCGGTAAAGAAACCTGCCAGAGATGTAGCCAAAATCATTACAGAATAATACAAATCATTCACTTGAGGCAATTTTCTTTACTATCTAGATATGACTTAATGGAGATAGCGGTGTTCTAGCTAATCTTAAATGAAGTAGAGTTAAGTCGGATTAACTATTTAAGAAATTCCAATTCAGTCTAACGGTGGTTTTACACACTATGTATTTTACAGTGGCTTTGTCATCTGTAATTGCGCATGTCTGTCAAAATTGTCTATTTACAGACGGTTTAAAATTTTTGCTTTCACACTTACGTTTTTAGTTTCATCTGACATAACCTACTACAGTTCATAACAGCCGTTTTTATTTTTCGCGGGTGCTTTGTGTTCTTGAAAATAAAGTTTAAAAAATGGAGTCAAAAATTGCAATTCGCAGCATTATTTTAATACTAGCTGCCATAAAATTTATAAATAAAAAAATAAACAAGAAAAGGTTAAGAAAAAACCTTATATATAATGTTATTAAGGTGCTTTGTCAGATGAAAATAAAACACACTTAAATGTAAAATTTTCACACTGTAAATGCAGGCTCACATTAACAGAATCTTATTTTCTTTGCTTTTACACGCCATATATATATTTTGCAGTGGGAAATTTGACAAGCACACTGTAAAATACATAGTGCTTAAAACCTACTTAAGCACCTACTTAAGCAATACAAGAGGCAGTAATTTCCTTAATTATCGGATTATGCGACTAACTAGCCTTCGGAAACAAAATTGAAATTCGGCATCGACAGGTTGCAGAGCAGACCTTTTTTGAAAAACAACTCTCCAGTCTTTTCAATACAATAATGACTTTAACATATTCGAGTTTATAAGTTTGACTTCTCGACGAAAGCAGGATTTAAAAGTTAAAAAGCAGTTTCTTTTAAAAAAATTCTTAGCCAGTCTTTGCAAAACAATCCCTTAGGTATCCAAGTTTTTTAAATTTTGGCATTTCAACGACAACAATATTCTAATCCGGAACCTATGGTTTTAAAAGCAGCCACTATTTAAAAACTAACACCCTGTGGTTATAATACAGTAACTACAGCTGATTAACGCAGAAGCTGAAATATATCGCTTTCCTTTAAATTTTCGAGTTTTAAGCCGATAAATGCAAGCTGTAGTTCTAGCTTCAAACTAATCAACGAAATGATATCGTTATTAAATCGAAACGATATAGTTTGGTTTCTTGGCTCAACTATAGGGTCCGCCAAATAACTTTTTTTTTTTTTGAAAATGCTATAAAAAAAAACTACTGAATAGGAGTTGCGTTTGTCACTTCTAACAAACAACATTGTTTTTCTGTAATCGGTATAATAAAATCATTTATAGTAAAAACAATAACAAAAAACTAACAGTAAATCCAAAACCAACAAAAACCTTACTACTAGTTAAACCAAAATAAAAAAACATTAAAAACGACACATTCAAATACACTCAATAAAAATATAATAGACAAACACTCAATAAAAAAATAAAACAACAACAATGGATCAACCTGATCCACCTGACGTTGCAAAAAAGAAAGCAAATTACGCAACAGGTCTAGATTATGATTTTTCGAAAAGAATATCTATTAATTCAAATGGCCCAATTTACCTGGTAATCACACGGACGAACAGAGAAAGTAGTCTATCTAATATATCTCCATTCCTAATAAAAAAAGTGATTGACTCAACATGTGGTGGTGAAGTATCGGAATGTAAAAAACTCCGAAATGGCACAATATTAGTAAAAACCAAAAACAGTACTCAAGCTAACAAACTTATTAAGCTAACCGCCATGAGTGAGACTATCAAAATTGAAGTCTCTGAACACAAATATTTAAATTTTTCTAAAGGTGTAATTTTTTCGTCTGACCTTTTCGCTGTTTCTGAAGAAGAAATTATTAATAACATGTCTCATCAAAAAGTCGTCGAAATTAAAAAAATACTAAAAAAGATAAGGACACATTAAAAGAAACAGGACTTCTTATTCTAACTTTCTCATCTGTCAACCTACCTGAATATGTATATATGGGATACGAAAAGATATTCGTACGCCCCTATATTCCTACACCAATCCGATGTAATAATTGCCAACGTTATGGTCACATCCAAAAAACATGCGAACATGAGAAACTTTGTTACAATTGTAGTAGCATCAATCATATAAATCCTGACAGCGTAGAACAATGTTCTAACGAAACATGTTGCATCAACTGCAAGGAAAATGATTCTGAAAACACGAAACATTCAGCAAAAGATAAAAATTGTCCGGTTTTTCTTAAATACAAAGAAATTCAGGCTATTAGAGTTCTGGAAAAAACTAATTTAAAAAATGCAGAAAAAATATACAACAAACGACATTTAAACAAAAACCAATTCTTTTCATCAATTGTAACAAACAATACCGCTGCACCAATCCGTGCCCAACTTATAAGCTACGATGATCCAATACTAAACGCCTCCCAAAATACAACAAAAAGCTCCAGCAACAACAAACCAGGCACTGTCAAATCAAACAAGGACGCTAATAATAATTGCAACAACACCAATACTTTTCAACCTATAGAAAACACGATCGACTCCAAAGCCCAAACAACGTCATCTAGCTATTCATTAAGACCTAAGAAGGATACTCAAATACTTCCCAGGAATATATCTAATCGGCTAAAATCCCAGTTGAAGGCTAAAAACAAACACAGCAAAAAAGCAATTAGTACAAACATTGAAATGTTTGAGGACGACGGCGTCATGCAACAATAAACTACTGGTATAAGATCGCTCTGGCGGCGTCCATAAGGCGCTAGGCCTGCCCTCTACGAATTTTTAACGAATTTGGAAGGCGCAAGCCTCGTGCCTGGGGGACTGTCGGGGCGAAATGTATATGATATATATGTTCTCTTCGGGTTCCATTAGTTTGTAGTTCTATTATATACAACTTTATTATTACTAAATTTATTTTAATTTTTGCCTCTATACTATCATGAGTATGAACATTATTCAATGGAATATAAGAGGTTACACTAAAAACTTTAATGAATTACAACTACTTTTAAAAAAATACAAACCAAAGGTGATATCGCTTCAAGAGATACACTTTCACTCTCTTGTTGGCATCCCAGTTCCACTAAATTACCAAATTCTCTTTAAAAATTCTGTATCTCACTCTTATGGTGGGGTGGCACTTTTGATACATAACTCTCTCCAATTCACACCTCTCACACTTCCAAATGATTTAGAAGCCATTGGTATAACCATTCAAGCAAAATGTAAACTCTCAGTAATTAACACATACATATCTCCATCTGAATCGTTCAATTTCAGCAGCCTGGGAAATATGTTTGACCAAATTAGTAATGAGGCTCTTATAACTGGGGACTTTAATAGTTGGCATTCCATGAGGGGATCCACGTCTAATAACCAAAGGGGTAATACACTGGCCAATTATATCAATCAATCCAATTTTGTCATATTTAATGACGGCTCTCCGACCCACTTTAGTACACATCACACATTCAAACACATTGATTTATCTTTCGGATCACCTCGATTAAAATTACAATCTAGTTGGAAAACCGAGAACGACCTTCATGGAAGTGATCATTTCCCAATTATTATTAATGTATTTTCCTCAAATTCTTCAATCTCATCGCAACCTAAACCCAAATTTATTACTAATAAGGCAAACTGGGACAGATTTCAAGACCTCACAACTAAATTTGACATCGAACGACCTGTAGGTGGCAACATCAACAGGGAAGCTTCGAATATTCAGAAAATTATTCTTCAGAGCGCTAATATGGCAATTCCACAGATAAACCCATCAATTAAGAAAACTGTTCCTTGGTGGAACAGTAATCTTAATGAATTAAAAAGGGAGAAAAACAGATTATGGCATATTCTTAAGCGTGACATTAGTAATACCAACATTATAAACTATAAAAGGGCTACTGCGATATTCAAAAGGGAATTAAAGAGTGCGAAGCGAAAATCAATTTCAGAATTCACAGGCACAATTTGCCCTGAGACCACGTCTAATAAAATCTGGTCCAACATAAGAACATTTTGTGGTCTTAGTATACCACACTCAATTCACACAATTCGATCAATTGATAATCCGGATCAATTTTTTACTGACAAACAGTCCATAGTAGAGGAATTTGGCAAATTCTGGTCCTCAGAATCACATGACCAAAAGTTCTCTGAAAATTTTAAATCGATCAAATACTCGGTTATTAACACCAACATTACTCCAAATCCTACTAATAAAGCCAAATTAATAGAGAACTATATTACTATGGCAGAGCTTATTTTTTCCCTTAACAGAATGAGAGGTAATACACCCGGCATCGACAGGATATCCTATCCAATGATAAAGCACCTTGGTAACTTAACCAAAAATAGACTTCTTAATCTTTACAACCGGATTATAACTAACTTTATTCCACAATTCTATAAAACTAGTACCATCTCACCAATACCAAAGCCCAACACGAATAAAACTGAGATACAATCATACCGACCAATATCATTGAATTTATGTGTCTCTAAACTACTTGACAAGATTGTAGCCAATAGGCTATGGTGGTATGTGACCACAAACAAACTACTTTGTTCTCACCAACTCGGGTTTAAAAAGGGAAAGTCAGTAACTGATGCCCTACTTTACATAAACCATCTTATTACAGATTCTTTATCACATAGGAACCATGCATCTATCATCACACTCGATTTTTCAAAGGCTTTTGATAGAGTCGGAATTCATACCATTATACAACAGCTAGTCGAATGGGGCTTAGGACCCAGAATAATAAGATATGTTAGAAGTTTTTTACTAAACAGAAAGATAAGAGTTAAACTGAACAATCACTACTCCAATTTATACCCCTTATATAATGGCATCCCCCAGGGATCTCCTTTATCAGTTATCTTATTCCTTATATCATACAACAGGCTAAGTGAATACCTCCTATCGTTGAAAGCTTATAACTTCTGCGCCTACGCAGAAGACTTCTATATTATCAAGAAACTGAGTAAGGAAAAAAACCGTACAATCGACATTTAACCTTTGGTAGAATACATAAATGGCTGGTGTGATTATTCAGGAGCCCAATTATCGTTATTAAAATGCAAACATCTGCATGTCTGCAGAAAGAAAAATTGTAGCCCTAATGTTTCTTCTGGAACATTTAGTATAGAAAATACCTCTTCTTTAAGAATATTAGGCATAATATTTAATAAAAAATACAGTTGGAATGAACATATCAAAAATATCATCACCGAGTTAACACGTAGATTGAATATTGTTAAATGCTTATCCAACAAAAGATTTAACTGCAATATATATACAATAACCTCTGCAATCAAGGCATTACTTTTATCAAAAGTCGATTACGGATTATATTTGTACGGGTTTGCCCCGAAATCATCTCTACAGAAGATAAAATCTATCATAAATTCCGCAATTA
Source organism: Eustalomyia histrio (assembly GCA_949748255.1). NCBI lineage: Eukaryota > Metazoa > Arthropoda > Insecta > Diptera > Anthomyiidae > Eustalomyia > Eustalomyia histrio. The sequence continues at coordinate 113,371,365 of OX456526.1, read as the reverse complement.
GAATAAATTTTAGGGCTTTTAGAACGTCACCAATCCATAATATGCTACACGAAGCTGGAATCGAACCGCTGGAGACCAGGAGAAACCTAAACACGTTTAAACTCTTACGTTGCGCTCTAAATAGTTCTGACTCACCCTTATACAAATTATCTCTCAAACTGTCAAGTAAGCCTAATTTGAATAAAACCCAATCAGTTCTCGGCCGAGTTTACAATTTTGCAAGGGAAAATAATCTTCCACTGAAACCCTACAATGTTAGTTCAAATTTCTCTTATCCACCATGGCTCCTGCAACCTGACAGCCTTATTACTGCTCTTAATGAATTTCCTAAATCCTCTACTGATACCAACATTTATAGGAAATGCTTTCAACAGGTCCGGGATAAATTTAGGAACCACAGCATGATATACACAGACGGCTCCAAAGGGAACAATAGTGTTGCGTACAGCCTGACAACATTAAACTCAGTTTTGAAAGCCTCCACACTTCCTACTTTTTCAACCGTTTTTTCTGCTGAATTGATCGCCATATACGAGGCCATAAAGTTCGTAAAAAATTCTATATCTATGACAATTATCTGTACTGATTCTCTCTCTTCTATTCAGTCGATTAGAAATTTACACAACCATAATTTTTATTCATCATACATAAGGAACTTTTTGATAGAAAACTATCCGAAAGTCCGAATATTGTGGGTCCCAGGGCACTGTCAAATTACTGGGAACGAATTTGCAGACGCTACTGCCAAACTTTCTCTGAAGGCACCTCTCATTCAGACTGATAATTTAAACACAGATGACATACTCAACTATATTAGTGATTTTCTGCTAATGGAAATGGACCAATGGTCCAAAACGTCAAGCTGGTACAGGGAAATTAACCCTGATAAAACTAACATTAGAACCTACCTTAATTTTAACCATAACGTTAAAATCAATAAGCAGGATTGTATTAAATTTATCAGATTAAGATTAGGGCATACTAACCTTACACATGGTCATATTTTGAACCACACCTCTAATATGTGTCCCTTTTGCGACACTGAACATATATTGGTCAAACATATTGCATAGCATTTGAACCCACACGCAACCGAATTCTAAATGGGAACCCCATGGAACACCTTACCAACCCATCCCTCAAAAACATTGATTCACTACTCCATTTTTTAAAGGCAAACAATCTGTACAAAGAAATTTAAATACTCTTAACTAAACACGCAAAAAATATTCGAATATAATATGTTAAACATTATAAGTATTTACCAAATATTAAAAAAAGATAAAAAATAATATAACTTAATTATAATTACTTATATTATTATACCTAGTATTAATATATATATCCTAGTATTAGCTGAAGGCCATAGTAGCCATTGCTTAATAATGTTATCTTAATAAAACTCTAATTTAAGATAACTAATAAATAAATAAATAAATAAAACTACTGAATATTTTCTCAAATTTCTTTTTTTATTTTAAAGTACAATCCTTCCGGTTAATAATGGAAAATAATTTCATTAAAATGGCTGCCTCGGCTGGCCGTTACAGTCAATGGCGATCGTTATCGGGCCATGTTGAACGAATTTTGCTCAAGTAGCTAATAAAAGAAATAATAGAACTTATGATAATAAGCAAACTATACACGAAATATCCCAAACTCTCAACAAGGTTAATCAAAGGCTTGAAGAATAGAGTCGTATTAATAAAATGTTATTCAATAGTCTAAAGACACTTGAGTCTAGACTACAACATCACAACTAAAAAAGTACAATGCCTAAAAATCTAAGTATTGTTACGTGGAATGCCAATGGTTTACAAAACCACCAACTTGAGCTTAGTTTGTTCTTAAATGAACAAATAGTTGATATATGTCTTATATCTGAAAGCCATAACACGAAACAAACGTATATTCAAATTAAAGGATATAAATGTTACAATGCAATACATCCACTAAATAAAGCAAAAGCAGGTGCATCAATATTTATAAAAGAAAGTATTAAACATTTTGTAACAGAAAAAATAGAAAAAAAAAAAATATGCAAGTCATCGCAGTTAAGATAGAAATAAAAAATAAACAATTTAACATAGCAGCAATATATTGCCCTCCAAAATACAACCTAAAATCACCTAAATACGTTGACCTTTTCAAAACATTAGGCCCCTGTTTTATCTTAGAAGGCGATTTTAATGCAAAAAATTTATATTGGGGTTCACGACTTACAACAACTAAAGGAAAGGAGTTATATCATACTGGTAAGATAATGAATTGTTTTTTTCACTCTGGATGTAAGCCTACTTACTGGCCAGCAGATCCAAATAAAATCCCTGACCTCATTGATTTTTTTATAACGAGAGGTATCGCAAAAAACTACATATAAGTTGGAAATGCAGAGGATCTGTCATCAGATCACTCGCCAGTCAAGTTACTGGTAAATGAAACTGTAAGTGATTTTCCACAACTACCATGTCTGGTAAACAACAAAACCAACTGGCACAAATTTCGCTCTAATATAAATACAAATATAAAACTAAATGTGTCTATAAAGTCACCTTATGAAGTAGAATCTGAATTAGACAATTTAATAGAAGTCATACAGGCATCAGCCTGGAACAGCAGCCCAAATATACAAAGAAAGAGCTTACCTAAATATCCTGAAGAAATTAGAAATCTACTTTCTAAAAAACGTAAAGCAAGAAAAACCTGGCAACAACAAAGAAGTCCAGAAAACAAAAATATTCTAAACAATCTTTCTAATAGATTAAAAAAAATGTTTTCCACTATTAAAAATAACAACATGACAGAACAGCTAAAAAGTTTATTGTTGAACGAATTTTTGTTCACAAAAATTGAAGAGGTGGATATTGGCTACAATTTGGTTTCAACAGGACGGCGCTACGTGCCACACAGCCAAAGCTACACTCGATGTTTTGCGCCTGCGGAGCTGCGATTTGACACCGTTGGACTATTATTTGTGGGGTGCCGTCAAAGATAAGTGTTACGCCGACAAGCCAGAGACAATTGACGCCTTAAAGGACAACATTCGTGAAGCCATTGGTGAAATACAGCTGCACACAATCGATAATGTGCTTAAAAATTGGACCGATCGTGTAGGCTACTGCATGGCCAGCCGAGGCAGCCATTTGAATGAAATTTTACCATTATTAACCGGAAGGATTGTACTTTCAAATAAAAAAAGAAATTTGAGAAAATATTCAGTAGTTTTTTTTATAGCGTTTTCAAAAAAAAAGTTATTTGGCGGACCCTATACTTAAAAGATTATACCCACAATTGGCACGCCATTCAATGAGTGCAGCAAGTGTTTTTGTCAAGAGGGTTTAAATAGGTACTTGTTTTTCAATTCCAAACTCTTTTAAGGAATGACGAATAAATCACTAAACTGATCAATCTTCTGAACTTATATTTGCAACAAATATGTTTACCAATAAGCTATCAACAAATTCCTAACTTCCGAGGTTCTATTTCACTATGACGAGCATATTATTTTGAAGAGATGTGGCAAAAAAAGTTAAAACCCTAAAGGCCCTAACAAAGCGTAAGCATTCCTCAATCCATTATTAGGCCCGTGTTATTTCCTTCTTTTTTTTACCCATGTTTATAATCACTTGAGAGTGGTTAATCATAAATTGGCAATAAGTTAATTCAATCCACAGGCAAAATAAGAAGATTGTTAAATAAGTGATCGTTCCACCACACATTCATATGCTTATTCATAGTATTTCAGCACTTGTATTGCAAAAGTGCTCCTCGGGCCTTTAGTGCAATATAGGTAATATTTCCAATTAAAATTAGTTCAGATAAAATAAGGATTTTTAATTTCACATAAGAAAAAAATAATATTTTAGTTTTTCTTAAAATTATAAGTAGTTTTTTTGTTCAAGAAACAAAGTTTTAAAGCTTTATTCAAACTGCACAAAAACTTTGCAGAGTATACTAAGTACAAGACCACTTTCCACCATTATAATTATTTTTGCATTCTTACGTTCTATTTAAATATTTAACAATACTTACAATTAGAATCTGCCAGCAATGATGTTAAATTACTTCCATTTAACATTAGTTCCAACAATTTATTATGACTGCATTTTAAGGTCTCCAATTGTGCTAAAGAACTTAAATCCAAAACTTCCATTTCGTTTTCACTCACCTCCAATTGGGTTAAATACTAAACAAATCATAGATAAATAAGTCATAAATTATGCTTACAAGAGTAAATTGATTTAGAGAGAGAGTATAAGAAGAGTAAACAAACAAAAAGCAAAATATTTACGCTTGCGCACATAACAATTACATAATTTTGTGTAAAGAAAAACAAAGTGTTACCAGATAAATGTTGCCTATTTTGTCCGTATTTAAAATTTAAATAACCATAATTAATTTTTAAAAAAATCCCAATTTTTCCTAAAAATTTTAAACTAAAAGCTAAATACATATTTAGAAACTCTAATTAAAACATTGCACCATATTTGAATCTTCCTTTTATTTGATCCCGCTTAATGCGAACCTCGCTTATAACGAATTAATTTGATCGCTTAGAGTTCGTCTTAACCGACTTTTTCCTAAATTATATAAACCCAACATGAAACTTAACATAAGAAATCAGTAAGACGATCTGTTTAATATTTCGAGATTTTTAATAAGGACAACCTGGCTGGGGAAAGTGAAACCTTAAAATATCACAAATTAATCACAATCACATCACAAATTATTTTTGTTGCTTTCACATACAAATAAAATGTGATTATTTTGCTATGTATTTGGTTTTTCAGTGTACACAAAAGATTCGTGACATGTGGCAATGCCAAAAATGCTCAGTAAGGTTTGCTTGCAAATCATTGAATTTTATTATCAAAACTCGTGCTGTGTGAGAAATGTGTTTAGTACATTACGTCCATTTTATAGTCAAGCTTTTGTGACCAAATTTCGCACCAGTTTAACTTAATTAGACATTAATCCACCAACCAACCCGCATGCGAAGTGTGCGTACCAAGAAGAATATTGCTAATGTATCGGCTAGTGTCAATGAAGATCGCGATTAGTCAATTCGCCGCCGTTGTCAAAAATTGGCCTTGTGTTATTCGACTACCAGAAAGATTTTACGTAAGGATCTTTGTATTTTAGCTGTATTTTGTATGATTTTATACATACAAAATACAGCTGCAAGAAGAACTGAAGCCAGGTGAAGTACCACAACGTCGTTTGTTTAATGAATCCGCTTTAGGAAAGTGGGATGAAGATCCATTTTTCTATAGAAAAATTGTCTTCAGCGTAAAAGGTAATTTTTGGCTTCATGGCTCAACGTCAACAAACATAATTGCCGAATTTAGTGTTAAGAGCAGCCACAGGCAGTTCAAGAGCTGCTAATGCATCCTGAAAAATGCATTGTTTGGTGCAGTTTGTAGGCCGGTGACATCATTGGACCGCACTTTGTCAATTAGAATGAAAATCGCAACGTTACAGTCAATAGAGCAAGATACCGTGCGATGACTACCGATTTCTTTTTTTGCCCAAAATGGAAAAATTGGACTTGGTTAACATGTGGTTTCAACAAGACTGTGTCACATGCTACACGCCAAGCGATACCATGATCCTATTTAGAGGCGAGTTTGGTGAGCACCTAATCTCACGTTTTGGAGAGACCATTGGCCGCCTAGATCATGCGATTAAACCCCACTAGACTATTTTTTGTGGGAATATGTGAAGTCTCTGGTGTGCAAGCCACAATTCCAGCCCAGAAAGACAACATTACAGCTGCCAGAGATGCTGGAGAATGTATGCCAAAATTGGAGCTCACGGATGGACGACGTAGCCGCCCAAATAAATATTTCATTCACTTTTGCAATTTTTCTGTTTTTTTTTTCACTATTTTGAAAACCCAAACGGTTAAAAAATCACCATTTAAAATCTCTATGATAGACGTGAGACGTGGAATTGAAAATAATTTAGAGGCCAGCCAAAAATTCCTTTGTTGACCAAGAATACATATACTCTAGCTACTTATTTTTTGTTGTTTTATTTTTTAAGACTAAGTTTTGCAATAAAAAACCAGAAGTGAAGCGTACAGAAATAAAAAACCGTTTTATTAATTGACGAATCAAAGTTGAACTTAGATGGTATGTTTACAGTTCGGCGCTTACCTGGCAAAAAGCTGGAGCCACGCAATTGCAAAATGAGTTTTAAGCAACGTTATAGTGTGGACTTGCTTTTTGATATGAAGTTTGACTATTCCACAAAATTTATGAGAAAATGGACCGCTTTATGTATTGTTCAAAAACATTTTTTTTTTTTTGAATCGGAAATGATTTCGCAAGCTGATTAGATTATGCAACTTATATAAATGTTTCAACACGATAATGATCATGCATCGAGTATGGTTAAAGTTCATAGAAGAGAATGGAATGCAAGTCCTTGATTGGCCGGCACTTCTACCCGACTTGAAACCCATTGAAAACGTCTTTGGAAGAATTAAGGGAAATGACAAACACTTCGCGAACCCGGGTCACTTAAATCAACTTTAATGTTCATTGATTGATTGGCCTAACCTAAAGCTCGCCGATATTCAGAGAACTAAATGTATACAAAATTACTAGACAGATATCGTACAACGTCCACACTCCTTTTCATCTCTTAACGAGCATGTTTTCAACTCAATTGGAATTATATATATTATTTATTTTTTTGCTGTTAACCGTGTTAACGGTTTTTCTTTCACAAACGGTTAAGCGAACCCCGGTTTATTAACAAATGTCCATTTTCGGTTAACCAACATTCGATTCCTAAAAAATCGGTTATTTAGAATTAATCCTGTGTCCATTCCCATATTAAAATATTATACGGAGAGAAACAATCATACATAAATCAATTATTATATCATATTTTATTTAACATCTTATATTCTTAGGAACATCTTTAAATATAGATGAATATTATTGAAGTAAATATGATTCCAGTTAAAATAAACATTTTCGTATTTGAATTACTATGTCATTTTTAATTCTCTTTTCGCTAATTTCTTTCCTAATCAGCTTTCTGTTATTCGACTGTATAGTCTGTAGGATAACCAATTTTTCGGCAAACAACTTTTTGGCAAAATTCGACTTTTATTAATTAACATAGTATCCTTCAAGAGCGATACAATCACTTCAACGCCTTTCTAATATTTCGATACCTCTTTTATAGAATGAATTATCTTTGGCCTTAAAATCGGTCTCTGTTCCGGCAAATCCGAACGACCGAAATGTGCTTCCAGCGAGCATTTTTCTGAGGTCTAAAACAGATAAAAATCGCTGGTAGCCAAATCTGGCAGATACGGTCGGTGCGGAAGCAATTGAAAGTGCAATTCGTGCAATTTGGCCCTCTCTCAGAACCATCCTATGGAAAAATGTTCATGCAAAATAAAGCCGATACGTTCCTTCAATATCTTTAAGGTATAAGCTGTCTCTTGCAACTTCACATGATCTGCCAAAACGATTTTGTGAAGTTTTTGATGTTTTCAGGTATCACCACCTCTTTTGGGCGTTCGGCGTCTTCGGCGTTTGTTTGATCAAGTTTAAAGCCAACAAACCACTTTTCTACCATTTTTCTCGTCCGAACAACACTTATCAACCCAATCTTTAGCTTAATCGGTGTTCTTCCCATTAAAAAGAAATTGCTTTAAATCCATTGTTTTCAAAATCGCAAAAGCAACGTCACTAAAATAGCTGTAACTTGGTAGTTCCAAAAAATCTTATGGCGCCACCTATGTGTCATCCTACGGATTTTTCAGCGGTTTTAAATCTGTTTAAGCAAAACTTACGCTTCCTATAATCCCCGTTTCGCTTTTTACCCTAAAAATTTGGTATCACTGAGTACAGAGTAAAGATCTACTATCAAAAAGGAATCCCGATGGCTTCTCTTCGATCTTAATGAAATTAGGATAAAGGAAAAATAATAGACACGTATTGATAGCGCCCCAATCTCACGTTTAGGGATGTCAAAAATTACACATTTTATTTTTTTTTTTTAATTTATTTCGATGGAGAACCTGCAGCTTTCTGAAGACGCATCTAGATAAAACATGTTCCAGCATCTACAGCCTTTTTTGTTATTAAGAAAATATTTTTCCATAGCTCTTTTCAATTCAAAATATTGTCTTTATTATATCTCCGAATTATAGCGAAATCAGAATTCTCACTAAAGAGTGTTCCCTTGTTAGTGTGCAAAAAAGCATAGATAAAAAGACCAGACTTGATCTTCACAATATTCAACATGAATAAAAAACATTTTTTTTCTTTTTATTGAAGAGAACAAAAAATTTGCCGCGAGAGGGAATTTCATTCTATATGCTGAATACTTTTTTGAAAAAGTCAGTCGAACTCTACATAACCTTGATTTTTTCATTTCATGTCAGAAATATTATTATGCCTCATTTAAATCACGAGGTTCGACTAAATTCAAGATTTCAGTGTCAAATCACAAGATTTCCATGAATGCCGCAAATTCACCACATTTGTAAGAAATCCCAAAAAAATACCAGAATACAACACTTATTTATACACTTATTTTGTATACTTTTTGTGTGAAAAATTGGCAACGCTGACAAAACTAAATTTAAACTTAGAGCCAATTTAGACGGTGACTTTGTTGCATGCAATTATTACGTGCAATTTTTCTTTGTTGGCGAACGGGGTAGAGAAGCAAGCGATGTTACAAAAGAGACTCGATTTTCGTTTTTCATGCATGTTTTTGTTATCTCTTTTTTCACACTCATATGTATTCTTCTTTTGCTGCTCTATTCACATTCAGTTTTCGTACAATTAAAGTCACCGTATAAATAGTCATAACTTTGGAAGCAACTTTGAATAGGCACCTAGCAAAATAAGAGCTGAGGAAGAAGTAGTTAAACACTACATCTACTGAACACGAAGTTGTGAAAATTTCGGTGAATCATTAATAATTTTAACATTGGCGTGACATTTGGAGGAAGTAGTTTGTTTCGGTGCTATGAAAAATCGATGAACAGATGGACTTTTTGACAAAGTGAATATCTCTAGTATGCAAAATATGTTTTCAATAAGGCATTTAATGACTGCAGGAATTAACCATTTATGGACCAACTAAATAATTGTTTTTTTTTTACTAGTAGGAGTTAATATCAACATTTTGGAAGTTGTTTAAAATGACTTCTTACAAATCGAAAAATTTGAACTATTAACTTCTTTGGATGTTCTGAAAAAGAGATTCGTAAAGAATAACATCCATTTTATTTTGCTGGGCAATTAAGAAAATTGCACGCAATCAATCAATAGCATCGTATAAATTGGCTCTTAATAGTTAACAGTAGAAGTAATGCGTGGTTCTAATTTTTACTTATGATATATTAAAAATTCTTTACCCTAACTTGTAGTTCTAACAGAAAAATAAATTAAACATAACTAGCATTAGATCTTAACATAAAATAATGAAAATTGTACACCGCCAAAGAATAAAGTGTTTTTTTTAAATATTTTTAAATTGAGGTTATTTATTATGTTAGCTTCTATGGTTCTCAAATGAAAATCTCGCAAAGTACAAATATTATTTCCAAGAAGAAAATTTCCTTCCAAAACAAAATTTCTTCATCTGGCAACACAAAATAATACAAAACTAATTTTCAGTTAACTTCTCCAGCAGCTATTATCACAATGTTCCGTTAGCAACTAATTGGGTCTTTAACTGATACATTTGTTGTTTCACATATAAAAATTAACATATGAAAATTAACTCAAAGTTTTACACGCTTACATTATAATTCCCAATTAATATACTGCCACTTAGTTGGTTTCCCTTCAAACAAAATTTTTTTAAAGGTTGTTGTTGTTGTTGCTGCTGTTGATCACCAGAGGACGCAGTACAAACAATAGTATCAGATCCAGCATTGTGCTGTTGATCACATTTTTCATTAGTTTTCATTTTTAATTTTGATTTATATATTTCGGATGAAGGTTTCTTTAACAATTTTGTAGCTTTAATCATAATGTTGCCGTTGCAGGTGCTTTGTAGTGTTTTTAGACGGACGTTACTGTTATAAAGTGTTTTGCGCAAGATTTTTGAAACGCTTGAACGATCCCGCAATATATAAATGAACTTTATGCATTTTTAATTGTAATAAATTGTTGAACAAAATCTTAAGACACTTTTAATGATTTAAATTTAAGTAATTTGTTTTAAATTTATATTATATTAAAATGTTTAATAATTTGAAATTTTCAATATAAATTCTTGAAATTTTTTTTCTTTTCTTTTATTTTTCTGTTAAATGTTCCAATTTAAAATATTGTTTTACTTTTAAACCGTCTTTAACTTTACGCAGTCAATTCAAAACTAAACAATTTCAAAAGAAACATGTTACGCCTCAGAGATTTTTTTCAGTTAGCAAGAAGATATTTCTTTAAGCCATCTACCACCAACAATACTACCACCTCTACTACCACCACCACTGTTTTTACACTCAATATAGTTTTGCAGTTTCTTTCTGTCAGTTATTTGTGTATTTAACACAAATTGTAAAATTTTGACGGTGGGTGTATGTAGTTTTACTACAAAAAAAATATGAAACAACTTTTGTGACATGTTTTTTCTAACTTAAGTTAATATAATATAACAACGTTTGATTAAACATCTGTATTTTAATTATTACTAAAATGTTTGCTTAAGTTGTTTTAACTAAACAATTTTTTGAGTGTACTTCCACCGCTAAAACACCTGTTGTTGATTTTTCTTACTGTGCGCACTCTCAATAGCCACTTGTTGTTTTCCTAAACCAGCTCTTTATCAATTAACAGGAGATCATATTGAGCAAGTACTTTATGGTCTAGTAGTAGACTAAATATTAATATATCTTCAGACCTTGAAGAAGATAAATCTTTTCGGAATTAATTTTTAAAAAACATAATTATTTTTGTAAAGTGGATTCAATATTTTACAAATCAATTTTTTAAATCTGATTTAAAATCATAATTGATTAAACAATTTCATTTGAATCGTTTTTTTAATTCAATTGATTCAAATCATTTTAAACATAATTATTTTTTCAATTCGAGAATTAAAAAAAATTGATTTGATGGCCGGTTTCTCGAAAGTTAAGCGTTCGTATAAAAATGGGTGATCATTTTTATACGAACGAAATGGTACGGGAGACGAAATTAGTTTATCAGATTGTGTTAACTTAAATTATCATATAAATAGTTAATAAAAATAATCACCCTGTGGCTGTTTTATAAAAATTCCATGAAACCCTTCGGGTTTAAAATTAAATTAATCGTGATTTAAAAATAAATATTTTTATTCGCGAATTAAATCGTATTTGACAAACAAAATAATTCTTTTTTTGACTCAAATCAAAATAATTTTGATTCTTTGATTTAAAATTCAATTATTCATATTGAATAATTTCGTTTGATTTAAAAAATATATTTAAATAAAATTGATTCCTCTAATAAGATTGAATCATGGTAGTAAATAATTAACTTAGAAAAATGAATATGCGAATTAATTTGTCAAAATTTAAATCAGATTTGAAAATTGCTTTATAGAATTGTGTTTTTAAAGGTCTGTATACCTTTATAAAGACATACGTACTAACTCGTGTAGTAACAAAGAGTTGAGATTATCAATGAATTTTACAAGGTAGTTCTCAATTATGTATGTATGTTTAAATTTTATTTTTTAATTTTATTCTGTGCGTTACCTGGTGAAACTTGGGAAACTCTGCCTTTTTTAAAGCAGGCATTTAACAAGGTTTATGTCGCTATATGGTTTTTTTTTAATTTCCGTAATTAATAATTGTTTGTATTTATTGTTGATTGCAACAAATGCCCAAACAAATAAGTTTAAGTTTTTCTTTTATCGAGAAACCCAATTAACATTTTGTATAATAAGTAATGCAACTTGAAACTTCAAATACTGACAGATCTTGCAGCAAATGCTACCTCCAGCAAGGACGCTAAGAGGCATTTTTGTCCTTTTAAGCAATTATCCGATGCATTTAAAAATAAAACTCGGGCTCTATAAATAAGTTTACTTATCTATTTAGGTTTCGAACGAATTCATTCGATCATGAATGCCGTTATTCGGTCCCAGCACTTAGTCCATACTCCAAGAAAGAGTTGTATTAAATTTCAGGCTTCTAGCCAAAGGGTTTCTGCAGGCCGTCAAGGGGGAATTCCCCATTTTTGCCCCTCCCCGTAGTATTTTTCAAAAATTCCGTCTATACCGGAGGAGGAACCTTTATACCAAATATCAATTTCCTAGCTCTAGCAGTTTGGGTTGGCTGTTAGAAGGGAGGCTTTGCGTCCTTTGAAATCCCATTTTTAACAGGCACCTTGCAAAAAATCTAAAACATACTTTATCAATGAGTTAAGAATAACCAAAAATACTATCTGAGCGGACGCCTACACAGCAGGAGGAACCTACATACCAAATTTCAACTTCCTATTTCCAGCGGTTTTGGCAGAATTTTCCCATTTCTAACATCTGCGAGAAGCAGATGGAATTAAATCTGCTCAAGAAGAACTTTAAGAAAAATAAGAGGGAGAAAGAACTGAATCTTGCAGTACCCTTGAATTTAGCTTAAATTCATTGGATACACTCAAAAAAGTTAGTAGTCAGCAAAAATTTTGCTTACCTTGCTAAAAAAAAAAAGGAAAACTGCTAATGTCAGCAAAATTCTGTTGCTGTAAACCAAGGAGCTGATGGTTAGAGCGTTGGACTGTTACACAGAAGGTTGCGGGTTCTATCCCCAGTGACGCCAACACCAATTTAGAAAAAAAATATGTATCAGTTTTTATCCCATAGCACCTAACCATACTGAAGTAAAATAACAAAACCAAAAAGCTTCAACAAATCTGCCAAATCTTCATTAGCTTGCGGCCATCAACTGTTGTATGAATTATTATCGCGCAATTATCACTCGGTCTTGCTATATTTGAAACGCTTCATCTTTCACCACCTTTCATATTTTCTCTATCCCCTTTCGAAAGAAACACATTAATTAGTTGGAACAATTTCTTTCCGAAAAAATTCCAATGAGAGCGTTTTTCATTGACCGAAACAAATCCTAGGACAACGTCTAGACTATAAGGCGGGAGGGGCAAAACCTTCCAACTACTATTTTCTAAATAGTTTTTAACCGGTCTTGCAGCATGTGGCCGAGCATTGCTTTTCAAATTACTGCTTGATTGACTCCAAATGATTTTGCAAGTTTTCCTTGTGTTTGACAGCAATCTTCCCCTCCAATTCAGCATCTTCTAACCTTTTTGGGCTGACCTGGGTGGTCTTTGCCTTCCATGTTAAAATCGCCACTTTTGAACCGCACAAACCATCTCTCGCACGCTGAAATTAATGAAACATAGGGTACGTTCGTAAATGCAGTAAATTTGTGCATCACTGCGGCAGTTATGCCAAGTTTTGTTGCTGATGCGTGATCACCTGTTGCAGATGCTTTCATATTGCCCAACAACTGCACAATGCTTGCTTTTTAAAACGTTTGATGAAAAACATGTTCACAATAATATTATCAAATATTATTGAAAACCTTGATGGTAGAAATGACAGCTTTTTGTTAACTTATAATAAAAAAAGAATTAAAAGAAAGATGAAAAGACTTATGATTATTAAAAATCAATTAAAACGAAAAAGAAGGCGGATTCCTAAAATAAAAAATTAATATCATTGAAAATCTTATAGTATAAAAGAATTAAAAGAAAGATGAAACGACTTTTGATTATCAAAAATCAATTAAAATGAAAAAGAAAACTGATTTCGCACTATTGCATCAGAAACTTTAATGATGCCATAGTTGCAAAAATTTGCGGCAGCACTGTCAATTTCATGCATAAAAAAACGTTTGACGCAAATCAGTGCTACCAAATGATGCATTTTTGAACGTTTTACTTTAATTATGCTGCAGTGATGCGCAACTACTGCATTAACGAACGTAGCCATATTCAGGATAGGCTTCGATGAGCAATCGATGTACTTTTTTTTCAAATTAAGCAAGTAAAGCAAAACTAACCGCATATGATGCTTTATTGGCGCAAGATTCGAAATTTTTAAAGCAGAAAAAATATTGTTGTTTATATACTATTTCGTTCAAGAACTAAATGAGAATAAATGACAGGTGTTTGCTACCCAAAATGCCATATAAGTTTTAAAAAAATAAGCCATGTGTCAAAGATACACCATTTGTTGTGAATCCCGCATTTTTAAGTTAAACACATAATATTTTATTTTTCTATATTCACATTTTCTAAATAAACACATTTTTATGTCATGTCACCTTAACGTTTCCTTAATACGAAATGCCATTAGTCGTTCATCGGTGGATGTTAACCAATAACGATATGAGACATTTAAAATGCCGGTATGTCTGATATTTTCTCGGTTTTATTTCTCTAGTTTTATAAATTATGCATAAATTACTTTCATTTTATGAGCACCCCGGTAGGCTAGTTGTAAGCCAGCTAGCTTATCAGTGCGGGGGTCGTGAGTTCAATTCCCACCAGAGGCTCTGGTCTTTTTACGCTACAACGAGCCGATAGCAATCGTTGCCAGTGCTCGGTTAGGGTATTAGGATATAATTTATAATTATATGATAAATACAAATAAAATAAATAAAAAAGTATTTTTTCATAAAAAAAAGTGGTGAAATAAAATATGAAAAAATAAATACCCTAGTGATAGAGGCAATACATACCGTTATTAGTTGCGATATTTAATTGACAACAGCCTTTATTTTACCACTGATTTGTTGTCACAACTATACTTGGCGCCAACCGAATCGTTCCAATTGTATTTCTGACGTTACAACCTTTTTTTCAGTTGGGACAGCAGAAATAGGATTGTGAAAACCGAATTTTCTGTTGCAGCAACCGAACTATTTGGTTGGCATCAAATTCGGGTGTGTAAATCTATTTTCTATGTGTATATAAATAAAAAAAAAGTTAGGTTAGGTTTTTGTTTTGAATAATATTCAAATATATTTAAACTTATTTACATAAAAATCTTGCTTTTTTATATGTATAGATTTTTTTTTTAATATTTTTTCTTCTGTTTTTTTTTAATTTCCTTTTTATAATTATAATAAAAAAATAAAATTTAAAACTATACCATAAATACAATTTAAATAAAATTAAAAAATTAAATAAAACACAACAATTAAAAT
This sequence comes from Eustalomyia histrio, assembly GCA_949748255.1. Lineage (NCBI taxonomy): Eukaryota > Metazoa > Arthropoda > Insecta > Diptera > Anthomyiidae > Eustalomyia > Eustalomyia histrio. Next base: position 113,356,163 of record OX456526.1, on the reverse strand, counting down.
TTTAAACATTTTGTAGAAATAACTAGCAATAGAGTGGGCAGGATAATACACTAAATTGGAGCTTTATATTGTTGTAGTTAATAAAAAAAAATTAAGCAATAAACACTTAAATATCATAAATATATTTAATTATTTTTATTTCATTTTATTTATAAATTATTGTTTTTCTTTTAATATACAATACATAATATAAATACATAAATATTTAAAATGATTTGATTTGATTTAATGTGTTGTAGGATTTGTAACTTTTACATTTTTAGTTTGTTTAATAAATTAAAAACAAGATAGTAAAAAAAAAAATAAAATAATAAAATGACGATAATTTCATTAAAAGAACAATATTTAAAATCGTATTTTAGAAAAATCTACTATGTACTAATATTTAAAAAGGGTTTGTTTTCTCTAATATAAATTAAATATGCGATTTTTTAAAAAGCATTCAAAATATATTGAAAAGTGTTAAAGGCACAAATTGTCTTGAGAAATTTCATGGAAAAATTTCATGGAATTAAATCCAATTAGAAAACACGGAAAATGAATATGAAAACGTGATATAATTGTATTTATTAAAAATTGCATATAAAATAACATGAACATGATCCATCTCCAAGCTTGAAGAAACACTGATTAAATTTTTGTAAAATTTCAGTAAAATCCGGCCAATAGTCATAGAAACTCTTAAAAACGTTGCTCTAATACAGTTAAGTGTGTATTGTCGTATTGAGCGCCGTTAAAAATATGATCAAGCAAATCGAAACCCAACTATACCTGTAAAAATTACCGAAATAAACATCCCTAATCGATACTGAATTATTTTTTTATGTTAAAACATAGCAAATTGTTTTTCCTTTGAAAAAAAATTTTAATCGAACTTTAAAGATCTCAAATCGTAACTTAATTTAAATCCAAAATATCACTTTTTCACCAGAAAAATAATAGTATTATAGGGGTAAGTGGTTAACCATGAAACGAATATACCTTCAAACGTTTGAATTTTTGCATATCGTCAGCTTATTATTGGTTTGACCAATACGTCAAATAGTTGTTATCGAGAAAAATGGTAAAGAAGATTTACATTTCTTAATTTTTGCAAGTAAAACTTGACATGTTGATACCGAACATCTCAGATATGATACAAAAATATCTAAAAGCGTGTTTCGGAATTAGAAAGAAGATATTTACATTATATATAATCCATTCCTAACTCAATAGTAGGTGTGTCAAAGAAATATTAAACTAACGATATATCAGACATTTTTCAAAAAATTTTATTGATTTTTCAAAACAAAGCATTAATATTATTGAACTGGCATTAATTGGCATACAAGTTGACCATTTTTAAATAGAAACAAACAAAATAGAAACGAATATTTTTAAATAGAAAAAAATTGGTGTCAAAACGATTTGGGGTAGTGTATTTAGTTAGTCCTTTACATTGACAACAAAAACTAGTTTCAAAAAGATTTATATCAAGTTATACTTTATCATACCAAACAGAACTAGATTGTCAAAAACCAGATATAAAATCCTTACCTGAGAGCTTTGCAAAATCCCAGCATTTTTTGATAAAATTTTGAGTCTATACCGGCTACATTTTGCAACTTGAGTCCTGTCTCCTTAAGTGATTATCTGAGAGGTATAATATTTGTTGAAATGATGATCTAAAAGTGTAACTGGAACCAGCACATATTAAGTAATCAAATAAACTTGCTGTTCTCCAATTGTGTTTATTTTGTAATTTGAACATTTTTGACGAAAAACCCTAAAATACGTGCAACTAAAACTCGAATTCATCAGAGCATAAATTCACTTAGGAAAAGTTAATTTGTGAAATCACGATTTATTTGTAAAATTCAATATTAGTTTTCTCATATTTTTTCTTTTAAAGCCGCCGACATATTTTGCTTATTTTTGATACCAACCAACCAACCAAAATAAATTTTTTATAAACATTTTGATAATTTACCCAAATTTTGGATAAATTTGATTTGAACTATAGATGATTAGTAAAAGCTTTGAAAAAAATCTCTAGTTAAACTTGTTTGAAAATTGATAAATTTATTTTTAAAAACTCCAATTATAGTTTTTGCTGTAAAATTTACGTTTTACCAAAAAAAAAAAAATAATATGAAAAATAAAATTAAAAATGGCACAATTTGTCATTATTTATTAAAGTATTTTTAGTAAAAAGGATAATTTAAATATTGTAGTTAACATTCATTACGGGGGTAAGGGGAAATTCTATACAATAATATAAAACCTATAGGAATTAAAACCCTATTATTAATAAACAAAATACACTACAAAAAATAAATGGGTAATATCAATGATATTTGTATAAAGAGTATAGGTACTAAATATAATAAAAAAAAAATACTACAAATTGATAATATTTTTCGAAGGAAAGTAGTTTATGTGGAGAAGCATGTGTGATTAAAATATTAATCCTTCAGATTTAGCGAAAATTGTGTTTTAGTTGTTAAATCAAAAAATTTATTTAAATTAATGATTTTACCATTATTATCAAGTTTAAACAAAATAATGTTTAATACTCGTAAGTTAAATTAGACGAAAATTTAATCCAGGTTTATTACACTAAAAAAAAGTTTGTCAGTAACTACATGAAAGTTTTTTGTATAGTAATCAGTAGTTTTTAACTGTAACTAAAGTTATATTTCTATGGGAAAATACAGAACAACTATTATCAATTAAGCAATTACTTTTAATATTTTAATAAACAACTAACAAAACATTATTATTATGGTCAATTTTTGCTATTAGAAATTTAATAAAATTCGTTAAGTTTTAGAAAATTCTTGTTTTGTTTATAATATATATAATATATGTGACCTTCTCCGAGAAAAGGGGCCTAGTGTGTGAAAACGAAGTTTTGAGAAAAACGCATTTAAAGTTTCATAACTCATTATCACTGTGAACACACCTTCAGTTGGGAGATGCGATTTATTATGGTGAGTTATGATTGGGTGCCGACTTTGGTGACGTCATACCCATGTGGTGACGTATTTTTATCGCTTTTAGTGTGACAATACCTTAGCTATTGTTGCTGCTCTGTTCTTTCTCAGCTATCTGTTCGCTCTCAGCAAAGGGTTGATGTGCGTAAACTAATACGAAGAACATTGTAAAAATAACTATAAGAAAGGAAAAGAATAAAGTGACGCTTCAGTCTTGTGCCAACTGTATATCAATATCTCAAAAGTTGTTTCGCAATTTTGGTTCTTTTGTAATTTTGTTACTAAGCTGATGTTAATTTGAAGTAATTTTTATAGAAATGGATATTTAAAACAGTTTTGATGATGATTAAAAAAGACTAGACTCGTTTTATGGCCATGATGAGATCGATATGACGTTATCTGAAAGTGTCGGTGCTAATACTTCGGAACTAACTAAAAATCAAAGTTTTTTGCATAATGTTTCTGAATCCAATATTAAAACCGAATTGGAGGAATCCGTTGAAGATATACAAGAGTCGATGAACATCGATTTGATGTACGGAGAAAAATCCGAAGCATGTTGTTCGAAAGAATGTAAAAAGATAATTCCAGAAAATCTTGCTATACAAAGCCGGCAATTTTTCCAAGAATTAAGTAAACCAGAACAAGATTTAGTCCATTTGAACCATTTGAGCCATTTGGAATTTCATCGACATCATTTATCGCTCAAAAGCGTTTATAATACTGAAAGTCGGAAGAAGTATGGCCAAAGGGTAAAAAATAAATCTAGAGTTGATACAATGTACTTATTTCGTGGCATTCATATTTCTAGAAAGCTGCTTTGTTTTATTTACGATGTTGGTTTAAAACCTGCCAGCAAGAAAAAAAATCGAAGCACCGGATCACGAGAAAAAGAAAGCTGAAGTCAAAGCGCCGAAAAAAGAAAAAAACTGAAATTGTCAAACGGAAGAAAATCGAAGTACCAGATCACGAAATACTGAGAAAAAGTCTTAACTCCAAAAAAAAATTGAAGACTGACGAAAAAAAACAATTTAAAACCATAAAATTAAAAAAAGTAAAATTTTAATGTTTTTCCCATTTTTATCGATTTTCCTTAGTTCGTTTTGTACATTTTTATGGGGTAAATACATTTTTATCAGAAATCTAACTCATTTCATCTTATTCTATACCCTTTTAGGTACCAGAATCCACTCTTAAGTCCAAGCCCGTTTTTTGACACACCAGGTCCCTTTTCTCGGAGAATAATGTATATATTATTATATATTATTATATATTATTATATATTATTATATATTATTATATATTATAATATATCAATATTTGTTATTATTTGGTATATTCTTAGTTTGCAAAGAAAAATCAAAAAATAAAAATATTGTATATATAATGCATAAAAACGTAAAAACTGGAATGTTTACTTTAAATTTGAAGTAGATTATGGTAACTTGGTAAACGTTTATTGTAATCGAAGAAAAAAATTGTTATTTTAATTATAGAAAATATTGAAAAAATTAACTGTTAAAAACAGTCGTCAGTTGTTTCAAACAATTTTATAGTGAAAATTTGTTAGTTATTTTTACGTTGTCAGTTATTTGTTGCTTATTTTTTACTGCATTTGTTAGCTGTTTTCTAATAGTTAAAAATAATCACCTTTTTAGTTATTTTAAAGACAATTACCTTTGTAGCCTTTTAAGCTGCATATACCCTTGTTTTAATTGCAATTTTCATAAGATTTTACCAATAAACTTTCTTCAGTGTATGATTTAATACGGCACAAAAATGTTTTTAATAATCAAAATATTTTTTATGACGGTAAAGTCTTAAAAATGCAATTTTTAGAAATATTACACAAGTTTACAAAAATAGGTCATATTTAGGATCAGGGCCGATGAGAACGAATGTTAACATTATTTGAGGCTCTGAGTTCGAATCCCTTTTTCAAGATTGGTTCTAGTTTTTGAGTTCTCGCATATTGGCAGAACTGCACTGTTCCTGTTTTTTTTTTTTTTTTTGTTAAAAAAAAACATGTAAAATTGCAAAGAAAAAAGTGCAAAGTCGATTCCAAGTGTTTTTGTTGTTTTTGTTGTGTTTGTGTGTTGAGAGAAAATGAGAGAAATGCCCTGATACTCAAACAAAAGTCACTGTTTACAGAACCAGAAATAAGGCGCTTTTACCGTTTTCTCAAAAAAGAAAAGAACATATGTTTCTGTGATGATATCAATGGTTTATTAGATGCGATGAATACACCGTACCATGTAAATGAATGGAGTTTGTTCATAGATGGTTCGAAATACAGCCTGAAGGCTGGTCTGATACAGAATGGAAATATAAAACCATCCATTCTGGTTGCTTATGCAGTACAGACGAAGCAATGCTACGATACAATATGTAAAATTTTTACCAAGATCAAATACAACAGGCAGGAATGGAAAATTTGTGGCGATTTAAAGGTTTGAATATAAATTCTAATTCAATTTTAAAGAATAAATTATTAACATACTATTCCAACAGGTCACTGCTCTCTTACCGGGGATGCAATCTGGTTTCACGAAATTTTGTTGTTTTTTTGTGATTGTGGGATAGTCGTGCAACTGACCAACATTATGTTAATAAAGGTTGGCAAAGTCGTACGACTTATTAATCCGTAAAACAAAACGTCTCTTATACATCACTTGTCAATCCACTGAACATTTTCCTGCCACCTCTCCACATAAAACTTGGCCTTATCAAAAACTTCGTCAATGCGCTCAACCCTGAAGGATCGGTACTTGACCAAGTTGTTTCCCAAATTGTCATACGCCAAAATTAATGAGGGAATATTTGGCGGAAATTTTGTGAATGCCAAAATAAGAAAATTGGTTGCATGCAATTTTTTCTAAGTATAATGAAATAATACTCACAGCAATGTCATGCAAACCTTGAAAAGACAAATCTTTATTGAATTAATTCGCGAAAAAAATAATTCTCTTTGCAAATCAGCGAGTTGATTTAATATTTTATAAATCAATTTATTAAATCAGATTTAAAATCATAATTTATTAATAAATTTCATTTAAATCTTTTTTTATTTTTACTTCAATTGAATTAAATAATTCCAAACATAATTCTTTTTTTAATTCGCGAATTAAAAAAAGATTGATTTGACTTGCAAATTAAAACAAAATAGAATAACATTAAAATTGACTTGCAAATCTCGCTTAGTTTTCTAGATATTTGGCATTTTGCAAAATGGCCGGTATCTCGAAAACTAAGCGAGTTAGGCCAAAACTGATAAAATGTTTGCTCTAATAGAGTATTAATATACTACGATAATCAAAAATATGCCGGGTCCGAAAGACATCCCAAAGTATCTATTTTAACAGCCACATGGTGACCCATTTTTATACGAACAAAATGGAAAGGGAAACGAAATTTGTATTATCGGAGTGTGTTAATTTATATTATCATATTAATTGATAACAAAATAGTCACCTTATGGCTGTTATATAAAAACTGAATAGAAGGGTAACCTTTGACGAACTTTGCAAACATTTAGTCCGTATCTCAAAAACTAAGCGAGAAGGGCAAAACGGCTCTACCATGATAATTGCGTAAATAAATATAGACAGGTACCGAGTAATCCATTTTATAAAACAGTAAAGCAAGTTAAACATCCAGAAAATTGCTTTGCCATTTTGGCATTAGCATTATTCAACTAATGCTAATGAAATTTTAATGACAATGAAAAAAATTAGTATTGATTTTTGCACACTGCCATGTTTTGCACACTGCCATTGATGACTAGCTACGTCACTGCTAAATATACATTTTCTTGATTCCCATCACGATTTTTTTCCTGAAAACTTAAGTGATACCAACGACGAGCAAGGAGAGCGAAAATCGAAAGACGATATCAATGATCTTTGGGCATAATGAGCGACTACTGTTGGACTGTAATAAGTGAAACAGATCCCAAACAATACAAACGACTCATTTAGACAGCTCTATATTTCTATATTTTCACATTTAATTGAATATCTTGAAAAATAGAACCAATCTTAAAAATTGCATATTTGAATTCAGCGCCCCAAATACACCTAGAAATAACTTCTAGTTGCTTCGTTATTAATCAATATCTATATCATTAATCATTAAATTTTAATTAATAATTAAATCATAATTAAGATTAAATACAATTTTTTTGAAAGAATCATTTGATTAATTTAGTAAATATTATTAATCATAAGTTTATTAATCCATTATTTGATTTACCAAAATTTTGCTTAATCAGTATGTTAACTTAATTAATTAATTAATCACACAACTCTACACGCACAAAAAAATACGGTGGATGCATTTCATATGATCCAAACATATTATATTTGCAGGCAAACATATTTTATATTTTAAACACACCAAATCTATATGTATTGTATTACCAGCAAAATCATATTTCCAGCTTGGCTTTTTTTAGCGTGTATTTTAAATTAAAATAAATAATAAATAGTTTAGTTTCTTTTTTGTTTTTGGATGGCTATCATTTATGTATCGTATAAGTATCTATTATTGCTGATAGAATATACTATGTGATTTCAAATTCTTAATATATGTTTTTGAAAATATATATATTTTTTAAAGGACATAAAATTTAAAATAAACTACTTAACTGAGAAAATCTACAAAAAACAAACAGTATAGCAAACATTAAAAAATTGTGGAAGTAATAAATTTGTGATAATAAAGAAAATTTGTGTAAAAGGGGAGAAAAAATAACATTTATTAACTACTGTATGTATTTATATTAGAGCGGTCCAAATGCCAACCAAATTCTCCGTTTAATTTTTATTAGTGCAGGCAAGTTGTTTTATATTTATCAATAATTAAATAATGCACAAACAATAAATAACAATTGGTTTCGTTCCATATCAAACTATTAGTCTTTGAAGTTTTTAATAATATAGCTAGTTATGTCCATCCGCACAGAGAGAATTTTCTTGGACGAGTTTTAATTAAAATTTTTGTGTAAAGAAATTAAGTTTTTTTTACACAATTTCATTAAAAAAAACTTCATAATTCTTATGAAAATAATTTTAATAAAACTTTTCCATTTTGTGTATGAAATTTTTTAAAAATATAATTAAATTTTTCATATAATTTAATAAAAAAAAACTGTCCTAAATTAATGAAAAGTTTTAAGAGTGAGAAGGCTAAAATTCATAAACATCATGCAGATAATTCTCTAAGTGCGTCTGTCTGTCAAATAACAAAAGTTTATAAATTATGTCGACATAATTGACTGCAATTTTGTTAGTTAAACTGTTTATTGTAAAATAAGTTAATTTTTGATAAAAATACAGTTTATTGTTACAAAAATAGTTCTCTTAGTTTAAATTGTTTCGAGATTTAAAATGACAAAGATTGTTTAAGCAGAAAAATATATAAATTTCACAGAATCTGTTTTTTATGTTTTTGAAAATTTCGAAAAATTCCAGTAAAAGAATTTCCGATTTTTTAGTGGTAAAAATGCCTGGTGCATTGAAAATTTTTTTCTATAAGAAAAATTGATCTGAATATTTTAAATATAAAAAAATCTAGAAGTTGGGACTAAAAGCCCAAAATTTCTAAATTATTCAGATTTTTATTTGCTGTATTTTTGTCTACTAAAAAATGCATTTAAGAATATTCAAAAACCCGGTTTTTAATAACTCGGTTTTGATTTTACATAAGACCCGGTTAACCCGTTATTTATTTAACATTAAAACCGCAGAGACAAAAATGTTTGAATGGCTGTGGAAAATTCAATTATTGTTATTAAAACAAAAATCTTGAAAAATTTCCGGTTGGTGGAGGGATTCATTAATGTAAATTGTATACACTAAACGTCAAATTTGTATCACATTTGTGACACATATGTTGTAGAAACATTTCAGTATTTCTCGCATCGAAAATTTTTTCGCGATTTTCTCAACAGTTGTATTCTAAAAATGTTATAAAATTTACAAATTGATCTCATTTTAAAAAGTAACCTCTAAAGTGAAATAACGCATCCCGACAAAATAATACTTTTTACGTGATGCCGCCAAATTGATGCCTTCAGTAATTTTATAGAGCAAAAAATTTTCAATGAAATAATTTCGCTTTAAAGTTTAAACAGGTAAAAAAAGCTTAAATTCGGCTATGCCGAATCTTTGAATACCCTCCACCAATGTCCTTAAAAAATGTTCTCAAAAACTGTGAGAAATTATTTATAAAACTTTAGAAGTGAAATTATGGAGGTGAAAAAAATTTTTGGGATGAAAAACTTTTTTGTTTGTGAAAACAAATTTTGTGATTGGGAAAAAATTTTAAGGTGAAAAAATTTTTTGTGGTGGAAAAAAATTTTTGTGTTGAAAAAAAATTTTTAAGTGAAAATATTTCAGGTGAATATAAAATATTATTAAATATCTCCACCAATGTTCTAAAAAATGTTCTCATTGTTTTTGCTTCAAATAGTTTATAAAACTTTAGAAGTGAAATTATGGAGGTGAAAAACTTTTTTGGTTGTGAAAACAAATTTAGTGGTTGGAAAAAAATTTTGAGGTGAAAAAAATTTTTGTGGTGAAAAAAAATTTTAGTGGGGAAAAAATTTGTTTAAGTGAAAATATTTCAGGTGAATAAAAAACATTATTCAAGGAACTGGTTAAAAAACAAAAAAAAATATTTTACTTGCCAGTCGCTTCTATGAAATTGTAATAAAAAACACCAATTTATATAAAAAAATTGGAGGTACCATCACATTTTCACTCATAACTTTTTGACCGCTGTAACGATTTTGCTCATTTTGAATACCAAACTTCGTCTTCGCGCCGTGATCGCCAGACAGGCGGACATATAGATAAACGGGCATCGCTAGATCGGCTTAAAATTTCATAAGGATCACGAATATTTCGACATGTTACAAACGGAATGGCAAACTGATATATACGGTCACCATATATGGTGGAGGGTATAAAAATGTTTGGCAGTTACCAAATGACAGTTGTTTCCGTAGTAATCAATATTCTTGTTTTTAACTGTAACTACAGTTGTTTTTTCTATGAAAAAATAACTATTATTACAGTTAATTATGAAAAACAACTAACAAAAGGTATGTATTCCTGAACAGTTATTTTAAGCAGTAATTTTTAATATTATAATAACCACTAAAACAGTATTTTTGCAGTTAACAGTTAATTTTTGATAGTTATTTAAAACATACCATTAAGTTTTTGAAAATTCTTGTATATTTTATTTTAGTTATTATATATTCTTACATTTAAAAATAGAAAATTTTATATTATTTTCAATGTATAAAAATATAATAACTGGAGTTCCGTTAGAAGTTTTGACTTAAAATTTTAAGTAGGATAAAGCAATAAGATATTTTTTTCTCTTTTTTGTAATCGAAAAACAATTTTTTATTAAAATACCTAAAAAAATTAACTGTAAAAATAGTAGTTTTTACAAATTTTTGTCAGTTTTTTCAAATTTTTTTTAGTAAAAATTTGACAGTTATTTGTACAACATTGTTAGTTGTTTTTAAACAGTTAAAAATAAACTCACAAATTTAGTTATTTTAAAAGTAAATACCTTTGTCACATTTTTAACTACATAAACCTATGTTGTAACTGTCATTTTCTGCAGATTTTTTTATTTAAAAAAAAAATTTACAATAAAAAACATTTTTTAATTTATTTCTGCTCATTATGTTCGTCAATTAAAAATTACATATTTTTCGTATGCATTACTTATTATGTACAGGTAATAAGAAATGTAATAACTAACTTGTGTCCATTACCAGATATGTGATTGTGTTATCACACAAAAAAAATTATCTGAAAGCATTTCGAGAATCTTGGGGTTTTCCTTTTGAAAAATTGTTTTATGAATTTTCTTTCCAAAGAGCTTTTTAAATCTTTGTAAAGAACACTGAGAAAAGATGTGCAGTTATTACATGTCAGTCATTCGCGTAAAACATTTGTAGTTATTTTAACTGCGATTCCAGTTGCTTTAATTATAAAAATCTTTCAATTATTTTTAAAGTTATTATTTTAAGCGATCTACAAAAGCTACTTTGTTTTAGAAACATTTGAAATAATTCTTTATTTTTGTTTTTTATTTTTATAGCTTACAATTCTCGTTTCCTTTTTTTTTTTTGGTAAAATAGTTTGTTTATACAGATTTTTTTAAATGTTTTTTTTTCACAGATCACATGTCACTATTCAGCTGTATTACGAAAATCAGCATTGATAGGCACACACAGCGCGCGATATTGATATTGAAAAATAATTTTAGGGAGTAGCTAATTTGGCGTTCCAGATCTGTCAATTATTCGTATGTGATGTCAAAAACAACTTCGTGTAAACCAACTACGATTCAAGATTTGAAAGCAATGCTGAAAGAGTGATTGAAAACTGGACCACCTACAGTGTAGACCAGGGATGGAAAACATGGTACAATTGTACTTTTTTTGGTACATTTTTACCTTGGTTGGTACCGTGGTACTACCGCAGCTGATTTAGTACAATTTGAAATTTTTTAAAATTTTCAACTTATAACTTGATAAAACAACTTAACGTAAAGTCGACTTTTTTTAAAAGCAACTTTTTTTTTAAAAGCAAATTAAGAACCTGTTTTTATTTATTCAGCTACTATAGTAAAAAATAAAGCCTGTTATAAGTTGAACCGGCTCTAAATTGGTGTCATATCAAATGTATCAAATGTTTGCATACACATTGTACTAAAATATTCGGAAGTGGCAACATTGAACAGCTGATTTTAAATTACCTCTCAAAACAAAAAAGAATAAAGCGTGTTATTGTAAAAAAGCTATTAAATGTCTTTAAATTTTTTGATAGCAAATCCTGAAAAAGTTAAATTGCCCTCTAGCGAGGCGGACAGACAGAAAAAAAGGTGTGAAATTTATAAAAATTAGAGTAAAATTTTACAAAGTTTTGTGGTAATTATTATTTTTTTATTTTTTTTAGTGTCTAAGCTAATCTGACTCAATACGATAAAATTGTTAAAAAAAAAAGCGGAAAAAATTTTGGTACCGTGAGGATCGAAATAGTACAATTTGTTTGTCTGGTTGGTACAATAACAGAAAACATATTTTCCATCCCTGGTGTAGACGGGAATGGAATTACCTTTAAAAAGTAAATTTCAGAGATTGTTCTTTCGGTTCATAATATGTAAATATTCCGACACTGAATTATATTTTAAGTGTTTTATTATAAATTAAAAAAGGTCTAAATGTATCACCCTTTTTTTTTGAAAAATTTACCGGATTTTTACTGAAAATTTTACTAAATTTGTATGTTGTTTTTACTACATCTGTCAGTTAATTTTTAACATTTAAAAATGTCTATGAATTTGTTTCACATGTAAATGGATAGTTTTTTAAAGAAAAATTGTCCTAGAATCTAGAAATCTTTCAGGATATTTTCTTTTTATGTGAAAAATGACAGAATTGTAAAGTTTTTCTATAGAAATGTTTATGTATTTCTTTTATTCTGAAAATTGTATATGTTAGACACATAATAAATTTATTTAAACAATCATCAAAATGAGCACGAGTATAATTGATTCGGTCCTGCCGAATATAACACTCTTGTTTATTGCCTTAGTTTTGTATAGACCCAAATTAACTTTCCATTTATATTAAAAACTCATCAGAGCACTTTGTGGGCATTTGAATCACTCTAATTTATTTGTATAATTATTATTATTCAATTTTTTTCAGAGTACTTTATTTTTGCTCAAGATTTTTTTTAATATATATTTTATTCCTTTTTTATCTTATAAAGTTAAACCTAATCTTCTTATTTTGTTCTAAATAATTTTATTTTTTTTTTTTAAATATATATTTTTTTTAGTCTTTAAACATTTAAGAAAAAATACACTGTTTTTACTAATAAAAATTATTTTTTTCTTTTATCATTACGCGTTAATTTTATTTCTTACGTGCTAAATATAAGAAAAAAAATAGATAAGCGTGAAATTTGATTTCCGCTTAATCAATATCATTTAAAAAAATCACTAAAATTATGTATAAAAAAATTTGAAAATAATAATTAAGAAACTCTACAATTTTTTATTTATTTTTTTTTTTTTTGCAAACTTCTATAGTTTAACGAGAGACATAGAGAAACACTCGCTGTTTTTCCATCTCAAGGACGTCAAGAACCATCGTGCAAATTGTTAGATAGACATAGATTTAAACTACACTAGGGAAAAGCAAATATATTTTTTCGTGTTGTAAAAATAAATTTAATTGACAATGTTTTATTTTATTATCGAATTAATAAGTAGTATTATACAAATTTAAATATTGTCTTAACTTATATAATAGTTAAAATTTGTATATATATTGTACATCAGTGATATTTTCAATATTGCATTAAATTTTGAAATTCTCTTTTGATTAAATTTTTTAATTGCTATTTAATTTTTTTTAAATGTTGGTTTATTAAAACGCAGAATAAATTTTACAAAATTCTGTTTGCATTATTAAACATCTTTCACAGACAATTTTAAAAAATTGTTGAAAAAGCCACCAATTATGGAATTTGTTTAAATCAAAAAAAAAAACTTTATGTAACTTCCCTTTTTATATTTAAAGAATCTTTATGTGAAAAACACCAATTTACAAACATAAAATTTTTGGAAAATCAATTTGAATTTTAACAATTTTTTTGTATAAGCGGTTTTCGCTCTTGATGGTATATTTACAACCCTTGTATATTTACAACGATTTTATACTACAAAGCGTGAATGACTTTTTCGTGTATTTACTTCCCGCATAAACACAGCTATTGTAAATTAATAAATCAGCTGATTTTTGTTATGATTTTCATCAATTTGAAAACTTAAAATATCAAAAAGAATTTCAAGTTAACAAAAATGCCCATAATTACGGAAAAAGATAAAATTATAAAGTTTTTAGTCCATCTTTTATTACTTAGGTTATTTTTTTACGCTTTTGTTTTAAGTGTGACTACAAAATGAAAAATAAAAAAATCAAATAATAGTTTTTAGCGGCTAAGCGATCAGCTGTTTTAGTCTTGTAAATGTACAACATGTATTTACTATACCTTTTGATCTTGAATTTTAACGACAGCCTAGTAAATTTTAGTTCTATACATTTTGTTGTTGTGTGGTAGTTAATGGTAGTACTTTTACTATATCTACATCCTCTACAAGGTCTACAAGGGTAGTTTACTACCAAGAGTGAATACCCTTATTTTTTCTGGGTGTACGTGCTATACTTTGCACAGTGGGTTTTGTTTATTTCTTTGCACTTACATATTTTTTGTGGCATCTTATTTATTAAACTTTTCTTGATTTCGATCTGTAGATCCGTTTGTATACTTTTCCGGTAAAGTTCTAGAAGTGACTTCTGGAATCTAGATTTCTACCCCATTTCCATATTTTTCTAAACGATAAAAAAAAGTTTTTTTAAATCCTATAAAATTTTGTCCTTTACAGTATATATTTTATTCTAGAACTTGACGTCGGAGTCAAAACTGATGAAAGTAGAAAATGTAGCTGTTGTCATTCTAAGAACAATGATATATCACACGTTACGATCGGACTATAGAGGCACAGGAAACAAAAAAACTAAAAGCGCGGGGTCAAGGGGCGTGGCAAAAAAAAATTTTTGAGATCGTATTCACATTATTTTTAATTATAGGGGGTTAACGGCAAAAAACTTATTTTTTTGTATGGAGTGCGACCCATTCTACTGTACAGTGTAGCCACAAAAATTTTTTGTTGTCTTTCGTTGATAACACGTATACACTACTTGCAAGTAATCACTTGCTGTGACAACGGGGGAGTTACTTCTTCGATCGTAAATAAACTGATATTTACATATTTTGTTTTACTTTTCCAAAAAAAAAAAATATTAAATGTGTTTGGACAACATCTTTTTTTCAATTATATTTTTTTTTAATCAGCTGTTTTTTTTTTCTGACAAATTCTTGCTGGCAAAAATTTATTCAGTAAAACCCAGTCATTTCTCATGCATCCAAATGTCACTTTATTTTCTATTTTTACTCTCTCCTTACTGAGTATTTGTGTAAACAAACACCTTACAGTAAAAACTTCTACAACTTGTACACATTTTTAAGTTCGCAAACACACTTTGTATCTGCAGGTATCTTTTTAAATCATATGTTAATTTGACACTGTTCCATTTTTTCTGATCGAAATATTTACAATCATTCACTATCATAACTCTGGGGGCCAAAATGAGTCGCTTTACGCTTGAACAAAGTGAGTGCTGTGTTGCCCAAACTGTGCGTTTGTTGAAAATTTTTTGCCGAAATGAAGCACCCATCACGCGTACTGTACGCATGTTTGTGCAAGAAGTTCGTGAGACTGCCTTGCTAGGGGGGGACACAGATGGTGGGTATCGATAAGAATGTGGCTGCTATGGCCGAAAGTATGCAACTTATCTAAAATTCTCCATCAATCCCAGTATGATAAGAATTTTGCACAAAGATCTTGGATTTTTCTCTTACAAGGTCCAATTGACTCAGCAATTAAAGGAAAACGACCATCCACTTCGTTACGGCTTCTCAGTTTTGGCTTTACAGAAACTCCAACCGGACATCGATTTTGACCGAAAAAAACACCTTTACTGACGAGGCGCATTTTCATCTCGCTATGTCAACAAACAAAATTTAAGGACCTGGGGATCGGAAAGCCATCACGTCATTATCGAGAAGCAAATGCATCCACAGAGAGTGCAAGTTTAGTGTTGATTTTGGGGTGGTGGCATCATTGGTACATTTTTTTCGGAAATGCTGCTGGAAATGCCATTTCAGTCAATGGCGAGCGCTACAAAGCATTGATTACGAACTTGTTATGGGCTGAAATGGAAGATGTGAACTTGAATAATGTTTTCATCAGGATGGCGCACCATGTCGCACAGATCATTGCTGCGATTTGACCCCTTTAGACTTTTTTCTTGTGGGATGCCTTTAAAGACCGATGCTATGTGAATAATCCAACAACGATCCACACCCTTGAAGCTAATATCGCACGAGCCATTCGTGAGATAGAACTAGGAACCGTCAACATAGTCTTGGAAAATTAAACAGGTTGAGCTACTGAGAAGCCAACTGCGTCAACCACATGAAATAAAATCGTGTTCCATAAATAATGAGAATATTTGTTATTTCTAATAACACCATAATATAACAAAGGAAATTAAGTTTAGTTCATTTTATTTAATTTTTAAATGATATTTATAGTTGAAACTCCCTTTTTGTAAGTACTTACAAAATGAAGGAATGCACTATCGAAATTTGCACACGATGCTAAAAAAAAAGGTAAGACTTTTATTAACATTTTCCCAACCTTAAGCAATTATGACGACGGAAGCAGTGCATTTTTGCATTGTGGGCAAAATACTCTCGCGTCCTTGAGTTAATTGAAATCTCCCATGTCTGGGTTATGTAGAGGGTTGACAAAGTATTCAAGATGTTCTCGATAAATCGTGTAGTAAGTTTCAAACAAGCACAAATATCGGAAAAAGTAGCGCTGAATGTCTCACCCTGACATAAGTAATAAAATATTTATTTGTTCAAACATTTTAAAGTTACGAGTTATCTGGGATTTTTCTCAAATTTTTACCATATCAGTTTTAGATCACGTGGTACAATACTTCGTCCGGGTTGTTGCATTTTCAGTATACAATGAAGTGATCGAAGTGAAGACAATAAGAAAAAACATTATTTAAATTGTTTTCCCCTTGGAAAAAGTTCACAGGAACTTTAAATGCTTCTAGTTATTTTATAAAAAAGAAAAAAAAACACAAAATCACTTTAGACACAAAATGTCTCTTTTTCACCGAAAGAATATATAATAGTCTTGTTGTATACGTATCAAATTTGCAAGAAAACAAATTCAACTAAATTTTCACGTGAAATCATTTGTCTTGTGTCGAACTTTAACAACTCTGGACATTGGAAAAATTCCGCTTTGGGCAGATGTAGTAAAGTTGTGGATGTGCAGGTAAAAAATATTTTTGAAAGGTTCCAGCCAAATCGAAATGATCTTTGACTTGCGCATTCCATCCGAAAGCTTGAAATTTCCAAACAAAGTGTAATTGATTTGTAATGATTTCAAAATTGAAATATTTCCCGAACAAAAAAATTCTCATTATCTCTTTTTAAAGTCAAAAATGTTGTCCACACTTTTCCGAACAACCCGTCAAACGGCATATAAATAAATATTTTTCACTTGCGTAAAATTGTAACAAAATTGCCGGGAAATACGTTTCACATCAATTTAATATACAAAAAAAATTTAGCGAAAATCTAATATTTGCGATTTTTAATGTTTTTATTACAATTATATTTTATTACAATTTGAAATATAGCGCAGAATTTTTTCGCTATAGTAAACAAAATATTGGTTTAACTAGAAAAAGCGAAAATTTTAAGCAGACACAAATTGTAGTCTTCTTTGCGGATTATTCGAAAAAAGTAAATTTTTACGGCTGCGAGTGAGTTTTAACCCTAAATTCGTTGTGGAAATCGCAAATTTTGTCCAATCAAAATTTTGGTTTATCTTTATTTAATAAGAGATTTTTTTTTGTAAAATGTAACGGATTCTAATTAATATAAATTATATTTTTATGTCATTCACAACAAGGTTGCATTTGTTTTAAATCGATGTCATATAACAGCCACTTGATACTTTATTTCTAGAGGAATTCTTGCTTTTCTTACATCTTCCAAAGAAATTTTCTTAAAATCGGTTCCAACCACAGGTTTCAAGTAATAATTCACTTTCAAAAATCAGATTCTCAAGCTATTTCAACCTTAGAATATTAGAAATTGTTGATAATACATCGAGTTTATAGTTCACGTTAAAAGCTTCAACTAGAAATTCTTATTGCAGCAAATTATTTCTTTTTAATTTACATATCTGTGGACTATTGATAAAAGCAAAAGAACTTATCAGAAAAGTTTTACAATAGAAAGGTCAAAGCCTTCAGAATAAGCAGAGCGTAAACAAAAAACCTATTAATTAATACAAGTACTAGAAAATTGCTTTTAATTCTAAAATTTTATTTTTTAAAGACAGTTTTGTTTAATATTGAATAAAAAAGGAAGAAAAACAAAACAAATTACATAGAATTTCTAACTTATTTAAGTTGATTTATTAAAAACAAATTTGAAAAAGTCGAAGAGCTCAAATAGAAATAAGTTGACCACAAAAATACAGTTTTTAAAATCATTTTTTGAAAATTTTTTTAATACTTTTTTTGAAAAGTTATTTAAATACATATTGAAGAGAGCTTTTTAAAAGTAATATGCTGATTTGGTTAATATGGGAAAATTTTTATATAAAACTACCAGATCACATCGGATCAAGAAATTACAAAATTTTTAAAAACTTTAGTATGCTGAATATTACCGCATATTCTTTTTAAATGTAAAGGATACGCCATTTTCTTTTAACAAATGAAACGTTTTCAAAAATTGACCAACCAGGGTTGCCATATTAAAATTTTGAATAATTGTCTTAAATACAAAATTTTTAAAAAAATTTCCCAAAATCGCGAAATTCGTATAAGCAATAAACAAAAATTTTAATTGTGATAAAAAAATTTAAAAAAAATCCCCAAAATCGCGAGTCACAGAAAAAAATTTTAACATTCATTAAGTGCATACAATGCATCCAAATGTATACTTTAATTATGTACACCACCACTAGAGGGCGCGATGATAAAAGTACAAAATCAAAAAACAAATGATTATTAAGAAACCAATGCAACTTTTTACCAAATTTCGTCAACAATATTTCCGCAGGATCGATGAGTGGTATTAAATGGGTTAAACTAGATTTCTAGTGTTATATAAACGAAGTTTTTTTAGTTTATTTTTTGTGCCAAATTATAGTACAGTCGGCAGAGATCATGGCCTCGGCTTTTCTTTAATGATATTTTTAATAAAAAAAAATATTTCGCGAAAAACTCAAAAAAAATTTCGCTCAATTTTTTATCCCAAAAAAAATTTAATTTTTTTATTTTTAATGAAACACTTTTTGTAAACAACTTGCGAATTCATTTTTTTTTAGAATAGAACATTTTTCCAAGTTAAACAGTTCTTAACCTGTGACCTGTACTGGATTGTATATTTATTTCAATGAAACAATTTTGATCAAATGTTTCAACGATTTCAGGAGTAAAATATTTATAAATGATTTACAAAATCCTTTGACCATTTATTAATTCATCTTGTTTCGCTAACTACGACAACAAACTTTTAAAGTAATTCAAAAACGAGTGAAATTGCGATTATCAAAAATTACAATTCAGATATTTCAAATACAATTTTCAAATCAAAGTAACACTTTGCACAGCTATTCAGTTTCGAAATTTGAACCACAATTTAAGACCTAAAATAAGGGCAAATAACAGTTTTTCAAAACTTTTTACAGAATACTTACTAAACTTGACTTAAAACAAATTATGTTTAAGACTTTTAAAAGGATTTTTCATAAAAACTTAAGTATTTTAAAATGTTGTGAATTGTGCTCGATATTTAAACAAATATTCAATAATTAAAGTAAAAGTTACAGCATGATAAAACTTTAAAATTA
Organism: Eustalomyia histrio; assembly: GCA_949748255.1. Lineage (NCBI taxonomy): Eukaryota > Metazoa > Arthropoda > Insecta > Diptera > Anthomyiidae > Eustalomyia > Eustalomyia histrio. The sequence goes on along the minus strand of OX456526.1, from coordinate 113,336,571 downwards.
TCGCACATAAAATTCAAATTATAACCTACAAAAAAAATATAATTTTCAAACTATACATTATATTGAAAAATGTCATAAGCTTAATATTGAAAATTTCGCAAATACATACATATAAAATTTAACAATCATATAGAAAATGTTAAAAATTTCAAGAAAATATATAATTCTTGATTAAACAAAACAAAATCCCAATTATATATTGATAAATAATTTAAAAAAGATATTACAAAGAAAAAAACAAGTATTTAAAACATTTTTCAAAACTTCAAAAATAAATTTGTTTTATATTTGTAACGATTTTATCAAAATCACACAAATTTAACAATTGACTTTAAAATATTCATCATAAATTTTCATCATAACGAAAGTTGTAGAAATTGAAAACTATTATTGATACAAATTTTCATAAACAAATAACTGTACTTTTAAGATGATTTAAAAACCGTTAAAATTGATTTTAGAAGTTTTCAAAAAAAATTCAATAAATTAAGATATTCAAAATAGTTTAAAAATTGTCCTTAAAATCATACGTAACCAATAAATATTAATAAAATAAGTTTAAAATTTCGAAAAATTCGAAATTATAAAATAAATTTGAAAATAGAAAAATTAATGAAGTATCCACAAAATTTAGTATTTCTCAACAAATTTGTGTTTGTAAACAAATTAACGGTGCCTATTCCTAAATGTGACTAGTTACAGCTGAAGGTCGCAACTTTCCAGGTAATGCAACAATTTCTGTAAGTATTGTAACAAAATACACACTCAAAAAAATAAGTTAGTAGAAAAATTAGTTTTCAGCAGTTTTTTTTTTTTTTTTTTTTTGCTGAAATTATGTTTTCAACAAAAAATTTTAGGTACAGTTTTTCAGCAATAAACTATTTTTGAACTAATTTTTTGCTGTCAAAGTTGTGCTCTCATAACACAAAAGAACGCCAAAAATGTGTGTATCTAGAAAATCTGAATATTGTTTTAAATTAGATTTGTTTAAGTGGTTCTTTATGATTAAAATGAGCTAGAACACACGAGAAAAATTATGCTGGCATAACATGCCAGCTTGTATGCAAGCGGAAGAGAATGATTTTTTGGTGGCATAAAGTTCCAACCACCATCTACCCCGCATTAGCAGCACAAAACCAATACATGCACATTAAAAAAAACGCTTAATGTTAAATGCATACAAAACACACTAACACACACAAAGCTATTGTCTACGTATACATTTTATGTCAGATGAATCATTCTCGTGTGTTTTGAAAAGAACAAAAATTGTGCGGCTTAAATATTAATCTGGTGTGTTCTAGCTCAATTATACAGAAAATAAAATGTTTAAATTTAATAAAGATAAAGTCTAAATGTGTATTTATTAACGAAATAGTTATAAATAGTGATCCATTAAGAAATTTTGCGAAAATAAAACAGCTATGCAATTAATTAAGATAATTTTGATTCTATTTTATTTATAATTATTTTTGTATATTTTTAGATTTTCAATTAAATCATGTTGACAATTGTTGAAGTCTCGATATTTTTATATTTTACCAAGTTTTGTAAATAATTTTCGGAATCACATAAAAAACAACTTAGACCTAATTCTCAGCAAATAAATTAACTAAAATATAATTTTTCTACAAATTTTTGGAGTTTTTTCAGTCTACTAATATTTAGCAACAAAATTTATGTTAGCACAACATTTGCTGAATTTACTATTTTTTTTTTGCTAAAATCCAGCTCGCAAAAAAAGGTAGTACGATTTTGCTGGCATTAGCAATTTTTATGCAAGCATCCTCTTGACTAAAATTTTTCTGACTCAGCAAACATTTTTTGCTGACTTTACTAACATTTTATTTGGGTGTACGTGTGTCACAACTATAGTCACAGACGTTTACGTAGAAAAAGGCACGTAAATGTTTATTAAATAGGTTTGCGAACTGGGTAAATAAAATCTAAACTTAAGTCAGGTTTCCAAATTTTCAGATCAGGTTCCCAAATTTTCAAATCTTCAATTTGTATTCAGTTTAGAATTTACTTAGCCACCTCCACATATCCTAAATTTCAAATATTTATATTTTTAACCTCTTGATCGATTTAATAATTATTGAAAATGCAACATATGCGGCAAAGTCAGTTAATTGCTTAATACATTTACAATTTTGTAAAAAAACATTGAAAAATTTTTTATATTTAAATTAGAAATTTAATATTTTTGATAGGGCTTATTCATTGATAGGCTTTTGTACAATTTTTTTGATGTTTTGTTTTTATGTTATAAATGTTATAGATTTTATTATAAAAAAAATTACAATTTTTTTTGTGTAAATTAAGAAAACATTTAGCCAAAATATATGTACATTTTTTAATAATTAATAAAAACTAGTTTTTTAGAAATGTTCTTGAAAGAAAACTCGTTTTTTTTTAATAATTAAGCAGTTAATTAAATAATTAAGGAGTTGTTTTTTTTTTGTATTTTTAATCAAAAACATTGTCAATAAAATTTATCTTATTTTGAACACAAATACACACCTATTTGCTTTTATCGTATTATTTTCTTTTTGTTTTTCTTTTTTGATTGGTTTGAAAATTTTCTGATTTTTTTTTTACTAAAACTTACACAACGCACGCACACCTTACGCTTAAACCCAGTTTAAACCTAACATTTATATTTATATATAGAGTAGTATATAGTCTTACGTCTTCTGATCGTTGAACACCAGTTTTTTTATCTTTTATTTTTTATATGAATGAAACTCACTCTTCTCCGTTAATATTTCACTTTGCTGCCGCTGTAGCTGCTAGTGACGATGACGTCGCTGATGATGATGATGATGACGCGTTATTAGCTGATGTTGATGATGTTACCGCTGATAATGAACCAACAACAGCACTGCTGTCGTGGGATTTTTGTGTATGTGTTGATGATACCGTTGAATCGGATGCAACGCCACCAACAATTTGTTGTTGTGATGACTGTTGATTGGCAGGTGTAGTGGCAGCCGTTGGTGTTCCCGCCCCCGCTCCGGTGGCCGCCTGTGAATAATCTAATTTATAAATGGCGCTACGTGTTACATCTTCCATAGAGGCTTCTTGACATTCGCGACCACTGTGTGTTTGGGAACCACAGTTATAGCAGGACAGAGGTTTACTCGTTAATCCTACTGTCGCCGTTAGCGATGTGTAGGGAGAGCCAGATATAACAGTGGCTGCCACCGGTGTTCCACTCTGCAATTGTTGCGCTGGCGGTGGTAATTGTTGGGGCGTGGGAGGTTGACTAACAGCTAAGGGGGTACTAACTACAGCAGCCCCGCTATTGGTAGTTCTCAGCGCTACGGTAGGTCCTCCTGGCGGTGCTGCACTAGAAAGAAATGTTATACCGCCGGCCGGATGATAAGCTGGATATAATATTTCGCCACCATTGGGTGGCAGTTGAAAGCCAGGCAGGCGGAAACTATTGTGTGGTGGTGGTGCCATACCGGGATTATGTGTCATTAAAGGTGGTGGCCTCGATGTTGTGGCTGCCAGATGGGCTGCATGATAGGGGTAAGTGGCATTATATTGTTGTTGTTGATGAGTTTGTAATATCACTGAATTTGTTGATAAGACATTTCCAGCACTGGGTGAACTTATGAGTAAGGTGGTATTATTGCCCACCATATTATTGTTGCTAGTTACAAGATTACTGGGATTTCCCGAATTATTATTATTGGTTAATGATGTTTGCATAACATTTGTCGAACCAGTATTGCCGGGACCTCCTAGCATCATCTCGTTAGCATACATTTGTTGCTGATTAGATGGCTGTTGTTGTTGCTGCTGTGGTTGAGCATAGATAAGCGTGCTAGAAGTCATAACATTATTACCACCGCCTCCAACTCCAGTTGACATTAATTTATCAGAGCGCCCATTTAAACGCGTTAACCCCAATTGTTTATTATAGCTCAACTGTGAAGGTTGGTGCAGTTTTTGTGTTGGCTGTTGTTGTTGCTGCTGCTGCTGTTGTTGATGTATATCACCACTGCTGGCCGACATTCTCATGGCTGGATTTGTTGCATTATTCATCATTAATGTAGGAGTATCGGGTGGCGATATATCGCCTGAAGATCCTATAGATGATCCGGAATCACTACCAGTACTTTTATTTGAATTTATACTCATCATCATAGCACTACCATCCATACTATGATGTCCCGATGATGACATATCTGATGTTGACATTGACATATTTTGCATGGCATAGGTGAGGCCGGTATTAAGAGCAAATGATCCCTGATAATGTTGTTGATTTACTGGTGATTGCTGTTGTTGATGTGGTGGTATATAAGTTCCAGCCTTTATTCGAGGATGATTACCAGATCTGGTATAACCATTACGTATAAGATTTTGTAATTGATTTCCTGTTCCATCATTATTCATAACCACCTGAAAGCAATATAATTATATAACAATAAAAACAATTTTCAATTGGAAGGTACTTTTTTAATAAATGGTACTTTTTAATAAAAGGTACTTTTTTTAATAAAAGGTACATTTTTAATAAAAGGTACTTTTTTAATAAAAGGTACTTTTTTAATAAAAGGTACTTTTTTAATAAAAGGTACTTTTTTAACAAAAGGTAGATTTTAAATAAAAGGTACTTTTTTAATAAAAGGTACTTTTTTAACAAAAGGTAGATTTTAAATAAAAGGTACTTTTTTAATAAAAGGTATTTTTTTAATAAAAGGTACTTTTTTATGAAAGGTACTTTTTTATAAAAGGTATTTTTTAATAAAAGTTAGATTTTAAATAAAAGGTACTATGTATTTTTAAAAAAAGGTACTTAAAAGGTAATTTTTTAATAAAATGTACCTTTTTAACAAAAGGTAAATATCTCGGCCCTTATGACATTAATAAAAAGTCTTTTGATAAAAAATACTAATATTTAGTTAATATAAGGTTTCAGTTGCAAAGGTTTTGACCACCACTGTATATAAAATATTATAATATTAATAGTTTGGGTGTGTGTTAAATAGTAGCAAAGTATGCTTCTTGGTAAATTTTTGACAGTTTTAAGGCGAATAAAATTTCACTAGCCCACAGGACTATTAGAATTTTTGACATAAGAATAAAAATTTTTGAAGTTTTAAAATTTGAAAGCTCCTTAAAGCAAAATGAAAACAAAACAAATAAATAAATTCGATTCTTTTTCATACATAAAAATTTAAAACTTTTTCACCATAGAAAAAATATTTTTTACCATGCCACATTGCTACCGTTTGACACACACCCTTTGTATGAAATTGACTTTAAGAGGGAAGTAAAATCATACAAATTGGACCGTATCGCCAAATGGACTATATCGAAATGGACAATAACCGAAGACTACTGAATGAAATATTTTATATTTGCAAAATACAAATACATTTTATTAACTTTTTCCACATTTAAAAGGAATAGACACAAAAATTACATTTATTAAAAATAAACAATTTTTAATTAATTATTTTACATGTTTACATTTTTTGTACTTTATTTAATACAATGTAAGTGTTGGCCCAGAATAAGAGCGCGATGTACAACGATTTTTGCTGTGGGGGAAAATAGGCTTAAAATAAAGACGTACGATGGTGACTGCAAAGCTTTTATATTTATTTTAGTATAAAGAGTATCGTAGAGATTCTTTCCACTCGAGTGTCTCTTTCCTTACTAACGACCCAACTTTTTTCTTAGTCTTTACAAAGACTAAGAAGAAATAATTATTTTAATAAATATTTAGAAATCAACTATCTAAGTTAGTTTATGGTACTAGAATATCGTATGTTTAATTTTACTTATCATATTTTTTGCTGTGGAAGCTTTGTTAAAAGAATTAGAAACAAAAAATAAGAGAAGATAACCTTTTTCTTTTTTAATTAATTTATTTTTTGAGCTTAAGGTTTGTTTTTTTTTATAAAAATATTATTTATTTTTCAATATTTCGCTACTCCATTGTGTAGCATCTTCAGGAAATAATAATTATGGCAAATGACAAAATAAAAATGTCTGACAACTAAAGGTTTCCTAAGCAACATATGTATACACCAGAGCAAAAAATTGTTTTAACAAAAAAAAATAAACAAATTAATAATTAACAATACAAAAATCTAAACCTATTAATAAAATATTTGTTATAAATTAATATAATATATACTATTTTTTATGTATTAAATATCTATAATCCTGAGTTACATTTTCAATATCTGCCTTAAAATTAATTCTATGTGTTGCTTAAAACGAGGAGCTTAAGGTGGAACAGCTCAAGAAGGAATTGAGCAAATTGGCACTACCTACAACAGGAAGTAAGGTCGAATTGAAAAAGAGGCTCATAGAAGAATTTGAGCGGCGTAATATTGACATTGAAACTTATGAATTTGACGAAAAAGAACAAATCGAGGTTTGTACCCGTACAACAGAAGGTAATATGGACAACCAGAAACTTTTAGAAGCTTCTAGAGCAGACAACGCGAAATTGTTAGAAGCTTCGAGAGCAGACAACAAGAAGCTATTAGATACTTCTAGAGCGGAAAACATGAAAATGATAGAAGCTTCGAGAGCATACAACGATACAGTATCAAATAATAGTTATCAGGGTTTTAATTTATAAATTTTAAGGTAACCTTAAGTGAGTGGAATATTGTAATTTATTAATTGGCCTCTAGGCTTTGAAATTACAAAATGTTGAATAAAAAAAAGGTGGAAGAAAAACTTCAGAAAACTTCCAAAGCTACTAATGAAAAAAATTATGTAGTTGGAAAACGAGTTTCATGAAGTTGAGAAAAAACTAGGAGATCTGGAAAGTAAAATAAATAATTCTCAATGTCAAGAATGCCCAGTACGAATTATTCAGGAAAGTTCTGGTAGAGCAAAGGCCCCTACTTTTGATGGTAGCATACCGTTTAATGTTTTCAAGTTCCAGTTTGAGACAGTTGCTACCAGAAATGTGCTACCAGAAAAGGCTATAGAGTTGATTCTGACCTTAAAAGGGAACGCTGCAGAAATTCTTGAAAGTGTGCCAATCACATGCAGAAATAATTATGATGACATTGTGGTGGAACTGCAACGAAAGTATGGTGGCGAACACAAAAAGGAAATATACCGAATGGAACTAAGATGTAGACTGCAGAAACCAACGAGTCGTTACAAGATTTTGCGACAGAGATTAAGCGGTTGGTAAGCTGACTTATCCTGGCGAAAATCATCCATTCTTAGATCAGTTCAAAATTGAAGCAATTGTGAATTGAATTTTGCATTCTGATTTGAGACATGCGGTGTGTGCTACGTAGAAATCGACTATTGCTGAAACTGTCTCATTCAAACTGGCCCAAGAGACTGAAAGATGATTTCTATGCCGCAGATATTTAAGGTGCGTAGCTTCGAAGTAACTGCTGAAAGAGAGAAAGATATAAGCACAAAGTTAACAGAGGGATTCAAAGAGGTGCTCACGGAGTTAAAAGATGCATTTAAGCAGGCATTAGGGGAGAAGCAAGTTAAAACCAAGGATAAATGCTACAACTGCGGTAGAGTGGGACATTTCCAGCGCAATTGCAAAGCACCAAGAAAAAGCTTCCGGGCCGATAAGCAATCACCTAAAGAGTCACCGTTAAACTAAAAAGAGCTAGCACTACGGGGCATGAGCTAGCTCCCACAACCCATGGCGCCACAATATCCATATCAGTATAACGAACAGCAGGGGAAAAGCAATCTTAATGCTTATGGGTACATCAACGGACAAAAGCACATTTGTAGCATAGATACAGGAGCATCACAGTCCATCATCAGGCCCGATATAATTGAAAGGCAGTCGAACCATTGCACGGGGTAAGTTTGCGAACAGCTACCGAAAAGCAGGCCTCTGTCTATGGTAAGGTAAATGTGAAACTAACGATTGCCAACATAAGCGTCAATCACGTATTTATTGTTGCCGACATTGTGGACGGAGTAATCATTGGTGCAGATTTTATGATTAGGCACGGCATTAACCTGCATATGATTATGATTTGGCAGAATGTTGAAATACCCCTCTGTGTTGGATATGAGCGCGAGGATCAGGTAAGAAAGCTAGTTACCATCAGCCACCAAAAACTACCAGCACGGGCAGAAACTTTAGTGTGAGTGCGTATGGAGGGAGGTTATGAGGACAGCAGCTTGTGGGTGGTAGAACCAACAGAAATAAAAAGTGACCTAATAACTGCGAAAGTCCTCGTGAAAACCAGCAAAGACAAAAGAGTTCCTGTAAGAGTACTAAAGGCGATTGTAAAACACCGAATAAATACTGGTGAAGCGAGGCCCATAAAGCAGGCGCCAAAATTAATCCTCTAGCAAAACGAAACGAAGTAAAGGAGATAGTCAACGAAATGGAGCTCGCCTATAGTTTTAGTTAAGAAAAAATATGGCAGCACCCGATTTTGTGTTGATTACAGAATACTAAACGACTTCACCAAAAAGGACAGCTATTCACTACCGAGAATTGACGACACTTCTAGACACGCTAGCAGGAACAAAATGTTTGTCCACATTAGACTTGTAAAAAGGTTATTGACAAGTAGAAATTTGTGACCAAGACAAGGAGAAAACTGCCTTTAGCACAGGTGTCGGATTGTGGCAGTTTAATGTGATGCCCATTGGACTCTGCAATGATCCAGCAACATTCGAGCGTTTAATGGAAAATGTGCTGAAAGGACTCCACTAGTGTAACTTGACGACATAATTGTCATGGGAAAAACTTTCGATGAACACCTGAAGAACTTTGCTGTAAAAGATTGGCCTCGCCCGAAAAATCTTTCTAGACCTCTGCACATACTACCGACGATTTGTACCAGTGTGGCTGCAAGTCTACAGCTCACTAAAAAGGCGCAACCATTTCATTGGGGTGAAGCCCAAGAACAAGCATTCCTAAGGCTCAAGGAGTTATTATGTACGGCACCGATTCTTGGATATCCTGTGGCCGGGGAAAAATTTGTGCTGAATAGCGATGCAAGCGGATACGGAATAGGAGGTGTGCTTTCGCAGGTGATCAATGGAATCGAAAAAGTCATAGGCTATTACAGTCGAGTACTTTCGAAGCCTGAAAGGAACTACTGCGTAACGCGACGGGAACACTTGGCGTCGGTAGAATGTGTAAAGCACTACCACAAGTATCTGTACGATCAGCACTTTCAATTAAGAACCGACCATTCTGCACTCAGGTGGCTGCTGCAATTAAAACAACCAGAAGGGCAGCTAGCTCGTTGGATCGAACGACTTCGAAGCTGTGATTTCAGCATCGAGCACAGGAAAGGCATAAAGCATTGCAATGCGCACACCCTTTCAAGACGCCCCTGTAACTTAGAGTGCAAACATTGTTCGACGGCTGAAGGAAAAGGGTGCATCGTGGATATAAGACTAACGCATATTGAGTCAAGTGAAGCCTGGTCAGCGGAGCAACAGAATGACCCCATACTGTCAAAAATTATGCCAGCCAAAGCAGAGGACAAGGGTAATTAATCACTGCTTATACCGCATATGGGAAAGTGCGGATGGCAAAACTGAGATAAAGCTAATTGTGGTGCCGTCAAGCAAAATAGACGAAGTATTAAAAGAGTTCCATGACGGTCCCATTGGTGGTCATCTTGCTGTCACGAAAACCCTAGAGAAGTTAAAACCACGATTCTACTGGGTCGGCTGCCAGCAAGCTGTAAGCGACTGGATAGCAAATTGCGCGCAATGCATCGCAGCTAAAGCACCAGTTAGGAGATGTCGTAGGCAACTTCAGCAACTCGGGTGCCCCATTTGAGCGGATAGCAATGGATGTTATGGTGATCATCAATTTCAGTAAATGGCCTGGTGTATACGCTTTACCGAACCAGGAAGCCAGAACGGTAATAAGCGCATTTGTGAACAACTGGGAGTGCCGCTACGGTTTTCCATTACAATTACACTCTGACCAGGGAAGAAATTTTTAATCTGCTATCTTAAAGAAAATGTGTGAGTTGTATGAAATAAGAAAAACTAGAACAATCTGATGGTATGATCGAAAGATTCAATCGCACTTTAGAGGAATACTTAAGAAAAGTGGTCAGTACACATCAGAAGGACTGGGACGAACACATCCCCAAAGTTCTGCTGGCATACAGATTGGCTGTTCACTATTCCACCTCCCGGACGCCTGCAAAAATTATTTTCGGAACGGAACTTAAATTGCCTGGTGATTTATAATTTGGTGTTAAGCCCGCCGTTATATATAAAGACAACGACAAAGCTTTCCGGGAACAAGAAGACCTTAACGAGCTTCATGAGTTTAGACGCAATCGAATTAAAATAGTCAGCGATAAGATGAAGGAGTGGTACGATAGGGCAGCAAATTCTGAAGGCTTTAATGAGGGTCTGCTGGTTCTGCTATTTAACCCGCAACGAAAAAAGGACTATCTCCCCAATAACAAATGCATTGGGACGACCCCTATAGAGTTAAAAGGTTGAATGATGTGGTATACAGAATACAGAAAGATCAGATCCCAAGGTCCAAAATGAAGGTTGTGCATCTAGAACGACTAGCCAACTAGGTAAAAGGAATAGCAATGTCTGTTCGGGACGAACAGACTTAAGTGGGCGGCAGTGTTACAGAAATTTCTGTAACTAGAAATTACATCACGCGAATTTTGATAGCTGGAAAAATCTAGTGTAGTAATAACTGGAAATAACTAGAATACCTGACTACTCATATAAATATGGGTGATACAGCAAATAGAAATTACATCACGCGAATTTTGATAGCTGGAAAAATCTAGTGTAGTAATAACTGGAAATAACTAAAATACCTGACTACTCATATAAATACGGGTGATACAGCAACTAAAAATTACATCACGCGAATTTTGATAGCTGGAAAAATCTAGTGTAGTAATAACTGGAAATAACTAGAATACCTGACTACTCATATAAATACGGGTGATACAGCAACTAGAAATTACATCACGCGAATTTTGATAGCTGGAAAAATCTAGTGTAGTAATAACTGGAAATAACTAGAATACCTGACTACCAATATAAATACGGGTGATGCAGCAGTTCAGTTTTAAATAAAACGCTGAAGTATTAAGAACTAAAGTGTGGCTAATTTACATCGTGTAAAAAAAGTATGATATTAAAGTGTTTCTGTAATTTTAGTGTCTGTTATAAATAAATAATAATAATTCTAACAGTGTTTATTATTTACAATATAGAAAGAACTCGATTTATTTAAAAGGGTTAAATAGTAACAATTTAATATATTAATTTATAACAAATATTATATTAATAGATTTAGATTTTTATATTGTTCCATTTTAATTTATTTATTATTATTATTTGTTTATGATGTTTTTTTTTAAATAATTGTTGGCTTACTGGTATATATGTTGCTAGGAAACATTTTTGTTAAAATTTTTATAATTTGTCATATTTATTATTCCCTGAAAATGCTACACAATGGAGTGGCGAAATATTGAAAAATAAAAAATCTCTATATATAAGGAATAACGTTACTGACTGACTGACTCATTCAACGTCGCCCAGCCCAAACCGCATGAGGTAGGAGACCCTCTTCGAAGTACTTCGAAGAGGGGCAAAAAGGGGGAAAGCTTCCCTTTCACGGCCTGGCTAAACCCCTTTAGCTAGAAACCTGAAATTTAAAATATACCTTCTTGGCAGTATGTGTTAACTCCTTTTAATGTACACTGCCCGACAACCGATTAGCACACCCTATGCTCCCCGTCTTAGGAGCTTAATATCAGGAAAACGAATAAAGTTTTTAAGATGAATTTTTTTCCAATTAAAAGAATATAAAATTTCACACGAAAGTAAATTGTAGATAGGATATTAAATTTATTAATAACATTTCAAATTAATTTAAACAAACTTAACATACAAAATTCACTTTTATTTTTGCGACTTTTGATTAGCACAGTCACTTGAAAACTTAAAATAGCAAAAGAAAATGGGTTCAAACTTCATTCAAATTATTTTTAATATTAATTTCAATATTTTAGATCTTATTTGTAAAAAAATTAATAATGTATTGAGCCTCCACGGTTAAGTATGACTTCGTACATCCGCTTGGGTAAGGAGTCATATAATTTTTTTAAATAATTGAGTGAAATAGCCTGCCAGGACCTTTTTATTCCTTCAATGAGTTCTGCTTCAGTTGAATATTGCCTGCCGGACTCGTACACCTTCCGTGCCAGCCATCCCCAAACATTTTCTATAATGTTTAGGTCGGGCGAGTATGGTGGGCAAATTAGCAATTCTACGTTTTGACCCTCAATCCAGGACTTTACAATCCTGGCTGTGTGGATAGGTGCGTTGTCCTGCTGGAACTTCCATTGCAAGGGTCCAAAAATATACTTGATTGCAGGAAAAGCCGTATTCAGTACACCTTTGTACGCAATGGCATTCATACGGCTGGTTAGAAACTGCAGTTCTATAGCGCCAAAGTAAGTAATAGCTCCCCACACCATGACACCACCCGCACGGCTGTGCAATCGATCTAAAGTATGTTCTTCCTTTCATAGGCATAGCCATCAGGACCCTCCAAATTGAATTTTTTTTCATCCGAAAAGACTACACGCTCCCTCTCCTTGGTCCAGGTCATATTCGATCGACAGAAATCGAGACGTTGCATCTTTCGAAGTTGGTTTAAAGGTGTTTTTTTTGTAATTTTAGACGCTTTATATGTTTAGCATTCGAAATAACTCTTTGCACAGTCCGAACGCACGCTTTCACACCAGTTTTTTCTTTTATTTTGGCGGCTGAGTCATGAGAATTAGATGCGTGCCTTAATATGATTCGCTTGTCAGCTGCTGTTATTACTGATGAGGGCCGACCTTTCATGTTTTTCCCATAGGTATCCTCATTGTTTAAATATGAGGTAATAACTTTAAGGCTGCGTTTAATATTTTTCGATATTTGAAGAATCGAGTTGCCCACTCCCTGTAAGCCTTTATTTTGCCTTTTTCAGACTCATCCAACGGTTTTCCTTTTCCCATTATTACTTTATTTGATTGATAATTGGTCCCAATAAATAAACAATAAACTTAAACACCCAAACAAGACAGCTTACACGCAAAAACTGACACGAAAGCGAAAATGTGCTAATCGGCTGTCCCAAAAAAAAATGCATGCATTTTTGTCACACTTCAAAGAAAAAAGCATACCAAAATAACGGTACACTTCCAGAGCTCACAGTTATTCTTAGAATGAGTGAAAATGATGAAGAATAAAAGAAAAAAAAATAATGAGTATGAAACATATTCAGAGTAGGGAGTTATTTGCCTTTAAACTGATAGGTTAGAGAGTGTGCTAATCGGTTGTCGGGCAGTGTACATTTTAGAATTTTGGCCAGTGACGTTGTAAAAATGGGGGTTAAAAGGGCGAAAAGTCTCCCCAAACCTTTGGACCTAGGAATTTAATATTTGGTATGCAGGCTCCTTCTTCAGTGTAGATAACAGCTAAGACGTAATTTTTGAAGCATCACACGGGGAGGGGCAGAAAAGGTTTAAATTCTCCCCCCGAACGGCCCTCCCAAACCGCAGAAACTAGAAAGTTTAAATTTGGTAAGCATATTCCTTCTTAAGTGTAGATAACAGGTAAGACCTGACTTGTGGAAAATCTAACGCGTAGGGGCAAAAAATCGAAAATTCTCCCCCTTGACGGCCTGCCAAAACCGCTTGAGCTGGGAAGTTAAAATTTGGTACATAGATTCTTCCTCCAATGTAAATGTGCATATGTGCGAATTTCAGAAGTGCAAATGTGGAATTTTGAACATGTCCATATGTGCAAATTTGCAAAAGTGCAAATGTGCAAATTTGCAAAAGTACAAATGTGCAAATTTGCAAAAGTGCAAATGTCTGGCGTAGACATTCGCTAAGACGGAGCTTTTGGCAAAAAGGGGTAAAAACTCCCCGTTCATGGCCTGCCTAAACCCGTTTAGCTAGAAAAATGAAATTTGAAATACGCCTTCCTGGGAGTATGTGCTAACTCCTTTATAAGGTACATTTTAGAATTTTGGAAGGGATGTGGTAAAAATAGGAATTTAAAGGGGGAAGTCTTCCCCTTTACGGCCTTCCCAAACCGTTGAACCTGGGAAGTTGAAACTTGGTATGCAGACTCCTTCTCCAGTGTAGATAAAAGCTAAGACCTGATTATTGAAAACTCTGACGGGGAGGGGCAGAAAAGGGTGAAATTCTCCCCCTCGACGGCCTTTCCAAACCGTTGGACATGGGAAGTTAATATTTGGTATGCAGGCTCCTTCTCCAGTGTAGATAACAGATAAGACGTGATTTTTGAAAAATCACACGGGGAGGGACAAAAAAGGGTGAAATACTTCCCCCGAAAGGCCTGCCATAACCGTTAAAGCTGGAATGTTGAAATTGTGTATAGTTGACCCACCTGAAGTGTATACATCCACCTAGGTAGGATTTTTGTAAATTCCTACGGGGAGGGTCAAAAAAGGGGGAAATCTCCACCTTAACGGCCTGTCCACACCGAAATAGCAAAATACCTGAAATTTTAAACTTGTAACCAAGTTGGATTTTCGGAAATTCCTTCTGGGAGGTGCAATAAGGGGAAGTCTCACCCCGAAAGGCCTGCCCAAACCACTTTGGTATGCAGGTTCCTTTTTCAGTGTAGATAATCTAACGCGGAGGGACAAAAAGCAAAAATTCTCCCACTAGACGGCCTGCCAAAACCGCTTGAGCTGAGAAGTTAAAATTTGGTATATAGACTCCTCCTCCAATGTAAATGTAAATGTGGAAATTTCCAAAGGGAAAATGTGCAAAAGTGAAAATTTGCAAAAGTGGAAAAGTTTAAATGTGAAAATGTGCAAATTTGCAAATTTGCAAGAGTGCAAATGGGCAAAAGTGAACATGTGATTTTTTGATGGTTTGATAGATTGATGGTTTGATGGTAATGGGAATGTGCAAATGTGTAAATAAGAAAATGTGTAAATATGTAAATATATATTTATTTCATTCAAAATCTCCCAGCTCAAACCGCAGAAGGTAGGATGCTAAAATTTGGTATGTAGGTTTCCCTTGCGGCGTAGACATTCGCTAAAGCGGGGAAGAGCAAAAGGGTTAAAAAACCTTTTCACGGCCTGCTCAAACCCCTGTAGAAACCCGAAATTTGAAATATACTATTTTGGAGTATGTGCTAACTCATCGATAAAGTCTTCCCCTTAACAGCCTGCACAAACCGTTGGACCTAGGAAGTTGAAATTAAGTTTGCTGGCTCCATCTCCAGTGTAGACGTAATTTTTGGAGAGGGGCAGAAAAGTGAAAAATTCTCACCCTTGACGTCTTGCCAAAACCGCTGGAGCTGGTAAGTTGAAATTTGGTGCAAGGGTTCCTCCTGCAGTGTAGGCATTCACCTAGGACGAATTTTTGAAAATGTCTATGGGGAGGGGCAAAAAGGTGAACAGTCTCCACCTTAACGGCTGCCCACACCGATTTAGACAGAAACATGCAATTTTAAATATGTGAACTGGAGTATGTGCTTACTCACTGATCAGCTACATTTTAGAATTATTGAGGTACATCTTAGAATTTTAGTCTGGACCATGATAAAATTTGGGTGCTCCGGGTAATTATCTGGGAACTCCGTATATTCCCGGGCTTTATCCCGGGCAACCATTTTATACACTAACAACGTAGCGGGATTTGCCCGCTAGTATTTTTATAAAAAAACAAACCTTAAGCTCAAAAACTAAATTAGTTATAGAGAAGAAAAATTGTTTTGCATGCTGTTCAATACGCCTGATAAACATGTTGGATGATTTTCATAAAATAAATATTACTTTTTATAATTCAAAAGTTTAATGTGTTTGACAACACGCCTTTTTTCACTGAGCTACATCTTTCACCAATTTGCAAAATTGTTACATCTTCCCATAAGAATTATACAGACCAAAAATTATACATCTTTCTACATCTACAAAAGATGATCCATTCTCATTTCATCTTACATCTTTCGTTATTTTAATTGTCATCACTAAAAACATGACAAAAAAATCGATTTTCTTGTGCCATCACTAGCAAACTGACATTGCAGAAAATAAACAAAAAAAAATATTCAACAAAGGACAATGAGCGACACATGTAAGAATTTTATTCTTCTTCATCATCATCTTCTGGAATGACCTTTAATATTTTAATGTACTGCATTAAAATTCGGGTTTGTTCTTGCAAACCAACAACTACTCCAATGATTAATGCTTTCTCTTAATCCATTTTTTTATTTTTAACAAAAAATATGCGTCCTTTTCTTTTATTTTTCAACAGCTGAGTAAATGGCAGATGAAAGATGTTGCCAATGTAAACACTTGTTTGACATTTTCAACATCTTCCACGCGTTTCACAAAGATGTTGTTCAGTGTAAAAAGCCTATAAGCAAAAAACATTACACATCAAATTCATACAGCCGACAAGCATGCTTTATAGTGTATGTGCCGCTTAACATAGTAAATGTAGGATTATATGGCGGCTTCCTTCATGAACATGCACAGCGAATGATTTAAATACTGACGTTTACAAAATACAAAAAAAAACAACCGCAACAAGATAACACGTTCGCACCATTTCATTCTAACACTAATCAACAACAACAACAGGTGTGAATGTAGCCACAGAATGGATAGAATCATAACTACACTATATTTCATATTTGTTCCAATATGGCTACATTTACACGTATTGTTTGTTGTTTTGCTGTTGTTTTCCTGTGTACATATTATGCAAAACTTCAAAAGTTAAACATTTTTCAATATCAAAAATTTATTTTTTTTATCGAAAAAAAACAAATTTTCCTTCAGCAAATTTTTTCGTTGATTTAAAATTTATGTAACAGTTTTTTCTTGGTGTTTTTTATTCAGAATTTTTTTTCTGATTTCATGCAGGGTATTTTGTCATTTGCAATTAACTAAATATAACTCAAATATTACTATAATTTTGTAGATTTACAGTTTTATATTTGCCATTTTTACCAATTATTCTGCGGATTTCAGCGATTTATTTTGCAGGAATAGCAGTAAGCTACCCGTTATTTTTATATGTATACTATTTTTTATAAAAGGTTTTTTTTAATAAAATTTCCTTTTTTAACAAGAGGCACGTTTTTTTATAAAAAGGTACTTTTTAATGTTTTTTTTAAAAAAGGTACTTCTTTAAAAAAGGTACATTTTTAAAAAAAAGAACTTTTTATTAAAAATATGTTTTTAAAAAAAAAAGAAACTTAAAAAAAGGAACTTTTTTAAAAGGTACTTTTAAAAAAAATGAACTTTGTTTTAAAAGGTAGTTTTTAAAAAAAAAAAATGTACTTTTTTAAAAAAGGAACTTTTTAAAAAAATGTGCGTTTTTAAAAAAAGGTACTTTTTTAAAAAAGATACTTTTTAAGTGAAAAGTATAGTAGGATTTTAAGATCATATCATATTCTTTTTAATTATTTTTATTGTAAAGAAACATGAAAATTTTTATAAGTTATAGAGAATAAAAATTGAGAAATTCCACTGAACCAGCAGGATAGAATACTTAGTATTTTCGGTTGGCGCTACCCAACCTTGTCAATATCCATGCTCTTCTTCTCCCTTTGCGGTCATTGCTTGTTGATGATTGTCTATTCTATATTGAGTGTAAGGAAACAAATTAACAAACTTGTAAACAACAACACAATTAGACTAACATCAACGAAATTTAACAATTTATATTTATCCTCTATATTTTACAGTTTTTTGTTATGAACTTTAATTCTTAAAGTATCAAATAACACAGCTTATATGAAGCATTTAATATCAAATGTTTGTCTTAATCCATATTAAATCTACAACTTAATCTATGTTGAAAGTTAATGAATAGACAATATTTTGAATTATATTTTGCACTGTATCCTTGTTTAAAAAGTACCTTTTTTTTTAAAAGTACTTTTTTAAAAAAAGTATCTTTTTTAAAAAAGTACCTTTTTTTATAAAAGTATCTTTTTTAAAAAAAGTATCTTTAATGGAATTTTATGAATTGTTGATCTGTTATTTTGTAAGTGAATAGTATAGTAGGATTTTAAGAATAGTATAGTAGGATTTTAAGATCATTTTCATGTTTCTTTACAATAAAAATAATTAAAAAGAATATGATATGATCTTAAAATCCTACTATACTATTCACTTACAAAATAACAGATCAACAATTCATAAAATTCCATTAAAGATACTTTTTTAAAAAAGATACTTTTATAAAAAAAGGTACTTTTTTAAAAAAGATACTTTTTTTAAAAAAGTACTTTTTAAAAAAAAGGTACTTTTTAAAAAAGGTACTTTTTTATAAAAAGTACTTTTTAATAAAAGTACTTTTTAATAAAAGGTACTTTTTAATAAAAGGTACTTTTTTAAAAAGTTACTTTTTAAAAAATTTTACTTTTTTAAGAAGGTACTTTTTAAATAGGTTATTTATATTTTTTATTAAAAAGGTACTTTATATTTTTTATTAAAAAGGCACTTTAATTAAAAGGCACTTTTTAAAAAAAAATATCCTTTTGAAAAAAAAAAAAAAAGATAATTTTTTATATAATTATGAAAAGTTATTTCTAATTGATACAATGTTAACTGCAACAGACATACCTCTTGTATATGTTTCATATTCTGTGGCATAATTAAATCATTTCCCATCATTGGCGGTGGTGTTGTCTCAGCCGATGGTCGTCGTATATTTTTCAATGAAGTCTGCCCCATTCTTTGCATATTACGTACTTGTGTGCTATTTTGTTGCAGACCACTGTCACCCGATGATGTACGATTTGGACTTGCAGCACGACTACTAGCTGGTGACGATTGTTGGCTTAACATAGGCGATGATGCTTGTGGGGGATGATCCATCATCTGTTGATTGCCTGTTGGTGGTGGTTGATGATATTGTCGCATTGCCCAGGAGGCAGCATTGGGATGTGTTAGAATGGCATTGCTGGTATCTGGAATGGTGATGTTTGAGGAAATCATGTGTGGTATACCATCAACAGTTGTTATTTGATGTTGTAATGATGTACCATCAGCTGTGGGTATTAACTGAAAAAGGAAAGAACATTAAATTTAATTTATTATTTGGTAACATATCAAAATAAAATATTTATATCGCTCATTTGCGAGAAGTCCGACATAACACCAAAAACGGAATTTTTTGGCTTAATGATACCGAAATGTGGGTCACACCATAGTCTGAAACATTTCAAAAATTGGTATTAATATCTCTTTCTCTCATTAAGTGGCGACCAAAAGTTTTTTGTACTTGTCTCAGCAGTTAGGCTCAATTAAAAACTTAAAATGGATTTATCTCGAAATAGCGTTTTTTGAGTTATGCCGTTCTTCTAAATTTTCTTTCTTCCAGACGAGATTATTCAGACATTAGTTAAGCTATGTCTTAAAATGTAGCGAATTTTTCTTTCAAATGATTATTTGGCGATAACAAATTTCCTAAAATGTCACTGATTTATCTTTTAGTTATAATTAAGCGTTAAATATCTAGGTGAAGACTTTTCATATACGCTCAAATATGTTCATACATTTATGGTTTATGTGTGGACACATACACTCACAATATATTTTCCATTACCGACTGTAGTTTATTTAAAAAGTAATACGTAAAGTTTGTTTTTAAATGAAAAATCAATTGAAATTCATAGAAATATATTTTTTAACTATTTGAATCAGTCATTTAAAAAACAAACTATAAAAATTTACAGACTTTCAGTTGAAGTTGATATTTTCTGTTAAATGTAAAATTTTATGTTTTCTGTTTCTAAAAATTTAAATTCATATAATTCTTTTTTGTTTTTTACCAAAATAGTTTGTGTATACACAAAATTATTTCAATAAAAATTACAAGAAATTATTCAAATATACATACACATAAAGCCAATAGAAACCCTGTAGGAAGCCAGGGGTCAAGTGTCTACAAGTCACCACTTTTGTCGACTATTTTGGCTGACTTTTGGTGACATGTCCACAAAGCGTCTATACTTTTTATATATTTTTTTTTTACAGCTGCAAAGCTGTGCTTGTTCTTGATTTTTTTATTTTGTTGAAAATACATGTGCATAGCTTCATGCAAAATTAAAGTTTTTAATAACAATATAAAGAAAAATTTATTTAAAAGGTAAATATACAAATTTGAACAAAATATATAATGAGCAAAAGGAATTACAAAAAACTTGTGAAAAAACTATCAATTTTGTATAAAAATAACAAGGAAGAGGCAACAATTGTTAGTGAAAGTTAGAACTCTAGAGATTTTGAGGAGCCTGATGAATATTCTACGGACCCTGTGGATGATTTTGTGCAGTTTTTTGAAGATTTGTCCAATCCAAAATTAAATTTGCACGAAATTTTTTTTTACTTTAATGAAATTTATAAAAAAATGTTTATTAATAAAATGTTTAATTTAACAAAATAAATCACCTGTTTAATCTTATTTCCTCCATAGTGTGGAAAACTAGTAAAGGATTCCAAAAGTGTAGACTAGAATTACTAAAATGTACTAGTGAATCTCTGGTACCACTGTCAACACCTAGTCAATAGTTGTGTAGATTCGCAATGACACGCACATGTTAAATATCTACAGCAGAAAGCGTTGGCTGGGGCATAATTAGTCAGTAGTACTGGTGACAAAGTCAATAGTGAATCAGTACAGTTTCACTATCGACATTTCCTACAGGGAATATATACATCTGTGTGTGTTATGTTGTGTTTTGTAATAACATACAAATAAAACTTTCAATTTTAAAAACAAACCACAAAATTAGTTTTTTTTAACTTTTTGTCAGTAAAAAAATGATGGTTATTTTAAACGACTTTCTGTTGTTTTTACTACTTTTGTTGGTTATTAAACAATGATTGAAAATAAACAACAAAATTGGTTGAATAAAATGAAATATCAGAAGTCCTCTTTTTGACTGTATTTTCGATTAATTTAATATGTATTTAAGGTTGTTTTTAACGAAATAATATTGTGAGTGTATGAACATATATGGATTTTAGTTAAATGGATTCCATATAACAACTTTCGATCATATGAAAGACAAAAATCGATTTGAAAATTAGAATTAGCAAACAGTTTTAATTAGTGAATCCAGAAATAAAAAGGTAATTCGCGGGAATCGCAAAAAATCAAGATATAATTGGCGTATGAAAAACAATTTCTGAAGTTTTATCGTATTTTGTGGGTCTGTGTTATCATTGTAAAGAATTTTTATAAGAACAATAAATTTTGCAAAAAAAATGCTCCATGCAATAATACAGGTTGGTTGAAAAGTTCCTGCGCTCGAAATGAAAGAATACTGTTTTTGTTACGAAATATATTTTTTTATTCAATATAATCTCCTAGAAGCTCAATACACTTGTTCCAATGATCTTCCAATAATTTTATCCCATCTTTATAATGGTTTTCCGGAAGCTCTGCAAAATAACTGTCTACGGCTGCTATGGCCTCTTCATTCGACGAAAAATGTTTTCCACGATGGAATTGTTTGATATTTCTGAAGAGATAGTAGTCACTGGGATCCAAATCTGGTGAATACGGTGGATGTTCAAGCAATTCGTACTTTAATTCTTTGAATTTAGCCATCGTCAAAACACTTTTGTGAGCAGGTGCATTGTCTTGGTGAAAAATGATTTTTTCTTCTTTAAACCAGGTCTTTTCTCACGAATTTTTTCATTCAGCTGATCCAAAAGGCTGCAATAATATTCAGATTTGATTGTTTTTCCTTTCTGAAGATAATCAATCAACAAAATTCCTTTTGCATCCCAAAAAACTGATGCCATAACCTTCTTTGCTGATCGTTGTGACTTCACCTGCTTTGGAGCTGAACAACCAGCTTCAGTCCACTGTAAACGTTCTTGTTTCAATTTAGGATTATGGTGGTAGATCCAAGTCTCATCCATAGTTATAAAACGACGCAAGAAGTCGGTTTCATTCGGCTTAAAACGCTCCAAATGACGCTGAGAAATTTGTTTTCCATCCAGTTTTTGTTGAATTGTTAATGTGTGCGGCACTAACTTTCCAAGCAGTTTTTTCATACGTAATTCTTCATGTAAAATATGGAGTACTCGTTCGTCTGAGATGCCTATGGCATTATCAATTTCACGCTTAGTCAAACTTGGATCTTCACTAACCATATTATGTACCTGCTCAATAATTTCTGCTGTGGTTGCAGTTTTTGGTCGTCCTTCGCGTGGATCGTCTTTAAGGCTGGTACGACCACGTTTAAATTCACCAGCACAAAATTCAACGGTGCGTTTTGAAGGTGAGGACTCCTTATACACTTCTAACAATTGTTCATAAATTTCTTTTGCTTTTAAACCATTCAAAACAAAGAATCTAATGACTGCACGATATTCAATTTCTTCCATATTAATCAATGACACGTCAACTTCAAATGGCTTGTAAACAAAGAAAGAATTATCAGAATGACTTGGAACTTTGCATGTGTTCTCAGAACAGTTATACCAACTTGAGAAAAAAACTTTTCAACCAACCTGTATTATTTAATAATCTTACTACAAAGCATGGTATGATACAAACTTAAAAATTCAGGTACAACAAAAAATGGCAGTGAAGTACCATGTGTGGATGATTTAAATAATGTCTTTGTTTACTCTCGATGTGTACAAAAGATCCATATGTGTCGCAATGCCGACCGTGGGGCCAGATCTTGACTTAATACATAATATTATTCAGATGTGTGAGTATTCATGAGCTGATTATTGCATTTTCAGCAAAAAATTGTAATAATAAAAATTTTTGTAGTCAATAAATCATTTGAATCCGAAGTTAGTAAATTGTGAGGATTTGTTTGCAATTAATGATGCGAATAAGTAAATTATTAAATATTTTCTTAATCTTAATTTTTCATATTTTTAATTTTCGTTTGAATGCATGTTCATCAATGTTTTTTTTATCGATAAATGTATATCGATGTATATCGAAAACAATTAAAAAAGAGGCTTAAATTCGGCTGTGCCAAATACCCTCTACAAATATCATAAAAAATTTTCACTACTGGGTTTGATACTTATAATGTAAAAAACTTTTGAAGTACAATTATGGAGGTGAAAACAATTTTTTAAGTTTAAAAACTTTTTTGAATGTGAAAACACATTTTTTTGTGGAAAAAAAATTGAGGTGAAAAAATTTTTGAGGTAAAAAAAATTGTTTGTGGTGAAAAAATTTGTTTGAGGTATATACAAAATATTATTCACCTCTAAGTGAAGGAAATATATTATGCAATTGTACTCTAATACACCAATTTGTATGGAAAATTTAGAGGTATGTACCTTCACATTTTCAATCATAACTTTTTAACCGCTTGACTGATTTTGCTTTTTTTCAATACCAAACTGCTCGGGAGGTTGTTCAATAATCTGGGTAAAAATATGCCCTGCCGCTTGCGCCTTCGCGTCGTGATCGCCATTTCAAAAGACAGGCGGACAGATATACAGACAAAACGATCACGAATATGTATTCCTAAGGCTCAAGGAGTTATTATGTACGGCACCAATTCTTGGATATCCTGTGGCCGAAGAAAAATTTGTGCTGGATAGTGATGCAAGCGGACACGGAATAGAAGGTGTGATTTCGCAGATGATCAATGGAACCGAAAAAGTCATAGGCTATTACAGTCGAGTACTTTCGAAGCCCGAAAGGAACTACTGCGTAACACGGCGAGAACTTTTAGCGGCGGTAGAATGTGTAAAGCACTACCACAAGTATCTGTACGGTCAGCACTTTCAACTAAGAACCGACCATTTTGCACTCAGGTGGCTGCTGCAATATAAACAACCAGAAGGGCAGCTAGCTCGTTGGATTCAACGACTCTAAAGATATGATTTCATCATCGAGCACATGAAAAGCATAAAGCATTGCCATACGGAAGCCCTTATAAGATGCCCCTGCAACTTAGAGTGCAAACATTGTTCGAGGGCTGAAGGAAAAGTGTGCATCGTTGATATAAGACTAACGCATATTGAGTCAAGTGAAGCCTGGTCAGCGGCGCAACAGAATGACCCCATACTGTCAAAAATTATGTCAGCCAAAGCAAAGGACAGGAGGCCTACCCGTGAAAGTCCGCTAACGAAGGCGTATTGGGCCCACGGGAACAGTATACGGGTAATTAATCACTGCTTATACCGTATATCGGAAAGTGCAGACGGCAAAACTGAGACAGAGCTAATTGTGGTGCCGTCAAGTAAATTACAATAAATGAAATAAATAAAATAAATAAATAAAATAGACGAAGTATTAAAAGAGTTCCATGTAGGTCCCAGTGGTGGTCATCTCGGTGTCACGAAAACCCTAGAGAAATTAAAACAACGATTCTACTGGGTCGGCTGCCAGCAACCTGCAAGCGATTGGATAGCAAATTGCGCGCAATGCTTCTGTAAATGTCAGCCTGCATTTACAGTGTGAACATTTTAAATTAGTGTGTTCTATTTTCATCTGACAAAGCACCTGACATCAGCTGTTTTGCAAGTCAATTGCTTGTGGGGGCAATAATAGGTGTGTTCGACGTACGTTACTGCGGGTGCCCGCGGGAACCCCATCTTACCAGAAAGCGTTTTTTGTAACATAAATTGGGTAAATGAGAGTGTTCATGAGTAATTGTGTTCCTCTTTTTACCAGAACTTACCCGTACTTTTTGTTTGGGTAAAATGGTAAAATAGTCAAATCATCAGCTGCTGCTAATAAATTAACCGTTTTGCATTTTTGAAAAAAAAAATTAAAGTTAAATAAAACTTTGCTACAAACAACTTTTTCTTCTTAATAATGAAAAATACATTTGAAAATGTCAATAGATATTTGCCATTTGAAATATATTTATTAATTAAGCTGTTTTTTAATATGAATAAATTTAACGATTATTTTTGGGTATCAAATGTGGTTTTGTGCGTTCGCAGTATTTTGGGCATTTTTATGGTTTTGTGAGAGAATTTTTTGATTGCTCTTATTTTACCAGAGTTTACCCAAAATTACCACGCACAGACCTAATATTAATAACATTAAATATAAAGCACGTTTTTTCTTTAACTTTTCTTGCTTTATTTTTTTGAAATTTCAATTTTATAGCAGCTATTATTGCAATTATTATTGCTACAAATTGCAATTTTTTACTCCATTTTTTTAACTTTATTTTCAAGAACACCAAAAATAAATAAAGTCACAACAGAAACATCTGTTATGAACTATTTTAGGTTATGTCAGATGAAACTAAAAACGTGAGTGTGAAAGCAAAAATTATAAACCGTCTGTAAATGGACAATTTTGACAGACATGGCAATTACAGATGGATCGTGCATCTGACAAAGCCACTGTAAAATAGATATTGTGTAAAACCACCTTTAGTAAATCAAAAATCACTATATGATACTCTTAAATCATATATATTTTTATCACTTCGTGTGCAGGACAATAATGCCATCCAGCGTTTGGAAGACAATAATGCAATTCAGGCCTCCAGGCCGAAGAAAAATATTTATTACACAGTAATAATGATAATTATCATAAGAGTTTTGTTCCTTTATTCACAAAAATCAACTAAGAAGGCATTTGTAAAGCTTGTAAAATATTTTTAAAGACATCAAACTTTAAGATATCAAATTCTTTTTGTTAAATTAAGATATTTACGGCGTGTTCAAAAAATTTATATTCAAAACAATATCATGCATGATATTGTTTCAAAAATAAATTTCTCAATTCTACAAAGATACAATTAATAACATTTTAATTTTCTTTAAATTAATTACCATGAACATACAACAGCTACATATTTAAAAATTTTTCTATAAAAAAAAATAATTCTCGATTGATACACAAACTATTCATTTTCACAAAAAAAATATACATATCTTATCAACATGAATAAGGGTGATTTTTTATAATGAAACCAATTTAAATCTAGGCAAATAAAAGCAAAAATTTGGAAATACGCACAAAAAAATTAGTTAATTTTTCATATAAAATTGCGCCCAAATTTGTATGAAACATTTTACGGCAATTTTCATCAGTGCCATATCATTATATGAAATTAATATTAAATATCTTTTAAAAGCAATTTCTTATTACTACATAATTTTTTTTTTTTTAAATAGAATTAATTCCACATTTTCTACAATATTTTGTTTACCTTTGCCAAATGACTCTGAGGATAGTTAAGGGGTATTGTACCCTGTGGTAGCATTTGCATAGTTGTGGGTGCCAATAATTGATGATGTTGGCCACTGGGATGCATCGCAGCATGCAATGCATGTTGCTGTTGCATAAAATCTTGTTGAGACGGTGGTGCTACATGTTGTTGCATATGCAGTGTCTGTTCCAAATGGCCACCACCTAAATGTGATGAAATCTGTTGTGATTGAGTGGGAGTGAGTGGTGGAGTTGTTGCTGATGGTTGAGGATCAGACACTAATTTATTTTCTTTTATTTTTTCGAAAATTTTCATAAATTTCAAATGTTGGTCGAATTCGAATACCGGATGATTGGCAGCCATGGTGTACACAAGTAATAATTCTTTTAATGTGTCAATATCTGTCATGGTTGAAAAATCAAGTTCACCCCATGATTCCAAAGTACGGAATATTTCCGCAACATTAGTACGATTACAGGCTCGTATCAATGCCAAATACAAAGCCATTTTACGCCGTACCTTAATATCTGTTGGTTCGCCCTTTTGGCATGCAATCATATCTGTGGCCAAATCCTGTGGGTTATTGGCCCTTAATTCCATGCCTCGTAGCTCCTGCGAATCCCTTCGTCCCAACTCTTCGAGACACGTGCCCAAGAAACGCAATTCAAATGGTAGACACATATTGAGTAAAGTACACATGGTATCTATTCTTTTATAACTTTCAAGGGCTCTAAACCACATTATCACATCGCTTTTACTAATCATTGCTAAAGAAAATTTCACGACTCTGTGGTCGGGGAGATTTTCACAGTTTTTGCAAAATCTTTTTATGCAAAATTATTTGGGGGGAAAACGATAAAACGTATTCAATTTAACAAAATTTTGCACAGTGTTTTATGCGGCTATATATTTAGTTGGTGGAGTTAATTTCTTCCTAGGCTTGGTCTTAGTTGTTTTGACAATTGCCGCATCACTGTGACGCACTGTTACGCCTTCTTTTGGAAATAACCATTAACGTCAAAATAGCAACAGCGGATGCGTTCTGGCAGCTACTGCTAAAGATTAGGTGTTCAATAATTTGTCCTTTTTAAATCGTTTTTGTTTTTACAATACAAAAACCAATCTAATAAGTTTGTTTTGATATTTCCGATTTTTCATTAAAATTATTATTTATGTTCACAAATCTTGTAAAAACTCACTATATAAACAGGTTGATAACCACATTGGCCTTTTTGTATTTTTTCTTTCGATACCGTATCGTGTAATTTTTAGGAAATTCACACACAAAAAAATTATCACAAAAAAGACATACGAATAGCAGTCAAAGAAGACAAAAAAAATCGCTACTCGCCACTCATGTGGTTACTCGTTCTTATGTATGGCTCTGCTCTGCTTTTGTTTCGCTGCAGCTGCAGTATTTTCTTCAGGACAATTTTCTCCAGGAGATTTTCTCGGAAAATTGTATACCCGGGACCCGGTGGTAAAATTTACTAACTTTCTACAATAATAAAATGGCTTACATTGAAAAAATACATTTGTCTTTACTTATTTTTTTTTTCTTTGCCAATTTTTTTCTCGTTGCCTCTTTTTCTTTGCTATGGTATGCGGTTTTATTTTCTTGATAATATCAAGACTAATTTGTTTTAACTATTCCTTTTATTCATTTGTAATATTTGTAATGCGTTCTTTGTTTTACAAATAACTTTTTAAGCTGCACTTTTTTTCTGTATTAAATTAATTTGTTCCGACGTTCGTGAAAATCGTAAAAATTGAGCTGTGTCGTTTGTGAACGAACTAGTTAAATTGAACTATTCACCCAATTAATTGAAAAACCTAGTTCTCTACAGTACTCTCCTTTTGTTCAATCGTTCATTTCATTTTTTTGTTCGTGGTCAATTCGAGTTGTTTTTTAATTTTAGAGCCAATTTACACGGTGACTTTTCGCATGTAATTAATGCCTGCATATTCTATTATGTTTTTTGGGCCGTATATGGATTCGGAGTTCAAGTTTTTTATATGACATTCTAGGATTATTTGTATACTTTTTTAATTTTTGTTGTTGTAATGGAAATAGCACATTTCTAATGTGTTTACTAGGTATTGTTATAACATAGTATAAAATAAAGCAGTGTTTATTGAAATTCTAGCACAACAAGAACAAGTTCTTTTAAGTTACTGTGCTAGATGATAGTAATTAAAGTGTTTTTACAATTTTGAACAGAAATTTTATCCTTAATTATTAAGTACTTATGAATACAATTTAGCAGTCAAACCTTTATAAAGAATACCATATTATCAATTTAGCTTTTAGTAGCTGATGGCCCTGGCAGCCAGTGCTAGTCATTTTTATATATTAGGCTTAAATTTATATAAGTCCAATATCATATTAAATAAATAACTTTTTATTACCATTTTAAAATAATGAATATTGCTAAACATTTGATGATAATTTGGTAATAAGTTCCAAAGACGAGATGTGTATATAAAGAATTGCCTATTTGAAAATAAGTACTTAAATCTGGGTTAAGCCCGTATGATACTACATATAGTTTGTATTGGATTTATAATTACAGCAATGTAAATCAAATAGGAGCACTGTGTTACCGACATCCATTTGACAAATATTCATTTATTCTCTGTAATTTAACTCTTCACACTTATTATTTTCCCATAAGAAATTTCATAAATTTTCTGTCAGTACAAAATCTAGCAAGAGTCATACAGGCTTAAGCAATAAAAATCTTAGCCAAAGTAAAATGCTGTACATTATCAAATGCTGAACACCTTATACAGCATGTTTAATCGTTTAAGGCCCATTTAAGGGTGGAAACACGTATTTATGTTAACTGATCTAGCGATTTTTAATTTTGGCATTTGCTGCAATTTATGTCAACTTATTTATCGCTAGTCTAGACTACTAGTTAAGCCCATATGACATTTGCTAGATTTCGTATTGATTTTGTATGGTAGAGATTAATTTTGTTGAATCTTTTAAATGTCTCGGCGTTGTAATTGATCAATACCTTAATTTTGTTGCAAGTGCCAAAAACTAAATACACTCATACATTAACTTTAAAAAAGATAATCGTGATTTGTGCGTGTGGCTTGATCGTGCCCGCGCTCTAAATTTTTTAATATTATGCTACACAGACGAAGGAATATTAGTAGAAATATGTGTTTATTTAAATGTTTCTTTTTTAGCACAGACGATGGAACCAAAAACGAAACCATAAGGGAAACATCAGTTTTGTGTTTTCGAATATACAACTACTAAGCAAATATACGCGGAAGAAAAGCAAATTTTTAAAATTTGTTTTTAAAAATGTTTTTATTCTTTTGTTAATTTTTCATATGCTACTGTTTTTTCTTTTATTTTTACAGATATCACATTTTATGTCCCATAATTCTTATAAATTTGTATATTCATTTATAAAATTTATCCAATATTTATTATTTTAAATTGTCACCATTTTCGTCTCTCATTTATTTACACAAATAAATTATCAAAAGAGCAATTGCATCATCTGCTTCACAATTCGTATTGTTTTTTAAGTTTATGGTTATTGCGCTTTGTTCGTCATGTGTAGAGAACAAATCACATGTACAAAGTAATCGTGTGTGGCCACCTTTAAAGAATCTGGGCTCAGGTAAAGCCTATATCACACTTTCGTGTTTTATTGTTTAATGCAAATCATATTAGGGACATAAGTTGGTTTGACCTCTCTTCTTATTTGGGTTATTAATACTGAAACTAGCAAGTGTCTTATAGGCTTAAGGTCTAAGTAGAAATTGGGTTTTTTTTTACTTTTTGTATGAATTTTTTGTTGGTGTAGAAAGGACATTTTTATAATATCGGGAATCTATAGACGTTGGCTTTTGTCATTCCCTATGAACGTTGGCTTTACTTTATATGTAAATAACATAAACACAGGTAATATGTCTATCTGGTATTGTTGTGCTACTGGGCACAGGAACGAAGCAAAAAAGCACAAAATCTAGTTAGAAAATTTCCAAGCTGGTAACACTGATCTTAAGTATAGCAAAATTATATATATATTTTTTTCGTTGAAACAAACTTTGGGCAAGAATCAATTGTGTTTTGAAAGTCCAGGTGAATACATCTCAGATAAACCACAATAAAATAAATTTGTAAATATGACTGGAGGAGAATTGATAAAAATTGATATTTCCGGAGATGGTGGTGTCCAAAAGGAAATTCTTAAAGAGGGTTTAGGCGAAGAGACGCCATGTAATGGTTGCAAAGTTTCATTACACTATACCGGCAAATTAATCAATGGTGCCATATTCGATTCAAGTGTTGACCGTGGAGAGCCCTTTGAGTTTAATTTGGGCAAAGGTTGGATAAAAATTATTTCAAAAAATTTTATTTAATAAAATTAATTTAATTTTATCTATTAATCAATTAACAGGTAATGTTATTAAAGCCTTCGATTTGGGGGTGGCTACCATGAAATTAGGTGAAAAGTGTAATCTAATTTGTGCCCCTAATTATGCTTATGGAGAAGCTGGCAGTCCACCAAGTATACCCCCAAATTCCACATTGGTATTTGAGGTATGTATGCTACCGTTAACTTTTATATCATTTTGGTAAAATATTGATTTCCTACAGTTAGAAATGTTAGGCTGGATGGGTGAAGATATTAGTCCAAATTGTGACGGTAGCATTGAACGTTTTATAGTGGAGATTAGCGAGAAAAAGCGTACTCCAAATCAGGGTGCTTTTGTCAAAGGTGAGTAGTAACATATTTTAATTTATAATTTGTTTAGTGTATACCATGCGGTTTTTGCATTAATAAATTTTGTGGTGTCATTTTCATGTTTATAAGTTTTTTTTATGTGACCAGAGATGGAAAACTAAATTTTCATTTTGGTATCAAAAGTTTGCTGATCCTCAAAGTACGAAGAACAAATATTTAAGCCTATATGACACGTTCTTTATTCTAGATTCTAGTTTTTGTGGTCATTAATGGAAATCATATGAAGGGTACTGCCTTACCGACATCATAAAGACGTGGCTATTTTTTCTTTTATAGCTGAACTTCTCATAAGCCCGTATGACACCTGCTAAATTTTGTATTGAACAAAAATTTATGAATTTTCTTATAGTAAAATAATGAGTTTAAAGCAGGGGCGCCCAAAAGTTCTTTATGGAAGAGCAAACAGCAATACATTTAAAGAATAACTATTTTTCATTCAATATTTTTCATTATAAAAACCAATACATACATTGATGATCGCTGTCGTGAATGTTTACCAGCAAAGCATACGAAGTATTGTTGCTTTGCATTTGCGTGTATGCAGTGAAGAACGGCAAAAAACTAATAAGACAAAGTTGTTTGTGTATTTTGTATTGCTAGTGCTGAGTGCTATATAGCTAAGGGTTTTTACAAAAACAAATGAGCAACAAGCGCATAGGGCTTGGGCACCCTTGGTATAAAGAGTTCAACTATAGAGAATAAATAAGTATTTGTCAAATGAATGTCGGTAACGCAGCGCTCCCATTAGATTTACATTGCTGTATCCAATACAGCAGTGTCATACGGGCTATACTCATTATTTTTCACATAAATTTGTTTGATATCTCTTTTAATTTGGATTATTAATACTGAAACTAGCATGTTTTATATAAGCCTTAGATAGGGTGGGTGAGAACTGGCTAAATAAAATCTAAACTTAATAAACTGATTTAAAAAAAAAAAGAATTAAAAAATTAGCACAAATCTTATTAAATAAATATATTTAAAATGACAAATAACTAATGGTTTTCACTCTTGGTAGCATATTTACAACCAACGACTTTTTTCCGCATAAACACAGCTATTGTAAATTAATCAATCAGCTGATTTTTGTTTTGTTTTTCATGTTTGAAAACTTAAAATATTAAAAAGAATTTGAAGTTAACAAAACATAGTAAAATAATGAGTTTAAAGTAGGGGTGCCCAAAAGTTCCTTATGGAAGAGCAAACACCAATACATTTAAAGAATAACTATTTTTGATTCAATATTTTTCATTATAAAAACCAATACATACAAAGAAAAATAATATTTCATATACGTTAAACAAAATCTACATTGATGACCGCTGTCGTGAATGTTTACCAGCAAAGCATACGAAGTATTGTTGCTTTGCACTTGCGTGTATACAGTGAAGAACGGAAAAAAAACTAATAAGACAAAGTTGTTTGTGTATTTCGTATTGCTAGTGCTGAGTGCTATATAGCTAAGGGCTTTTACAAAAACAAATGAGCACCAAGCGCATATGGCTTGGGCACCCTTGGTCTAAAGAGTTCAACTATAGAGAATAAATAAGTATTTGTCAAATGGATGTCGGTAACGCAGCTCTCCCATTAGATTTACATTGCTGTATCCAATACAGCAGTGTCATACGGGCTATACTCATTATTTTTCACATAAATTTGTTTGATATCTCTTTTAATTTGGATTATTAATACTGAAACTAGCATGTTTTATATAAGCCTTAGATAGGGTGGGTGCGAGCTGGCTAAATAAAATCTAAACTTAATTAAAGTTTCTAAATTTCTATGAAGTTTTTAAATATTTTTCAAAGAAATTTAAACCTTTTTGTCAATTTGTATTAAAATTAATATTATTAATTTTAAATTCATATTTATTTATAAAAGTTCTGTAATATAAAGCTATCCAGGCCAAAAAAAAAAAATATATATATTACACAGTAGTAATAATAACCTGAATTAAAAAAAAAACTCAAAAATTAGCACAAAGCTTATTAAATAAATATATTTAAAATGACAAATAACTAATGGTTTTCACTCTTCGTAGTATATTTACAACCATCGAATTTTTTCCGCATAAACACAGCTATTGTAAATTAATCAATCAGCTGATTTTTGTTTTGTTTTTCATGTTTGAAAACTTAAAATATCAAAAAGAATTTGAAGTTAACAAAACTGTCTTTAATAATGGAAAATATAAAATTATAAATATTTTAGAGCAAAATGTAATTAACCAAATAGAATTTGCAGAGATTCTGGTCTTGAAGATACTGTATTACTTTTAAAAATAAAAACTAATAGCTGCTAAATTTCACTATCGGTCCATTTTTTATTACTTATTTTTTCACGCTTTTGTTTTAAGTTGGGTTTTTCATTATTTTGATCCATTATTCAAAAATGAAAAATAAAAAAATTAAACAATAGTTTTGTTGGCTAAACGATCAGCTGTTTTAGTCTTGTATATGTACAACATAGTAACCAGAGAACTGCAAAATCAACTTTTTTCTTGATTTAATCATACACAAAAATTCTTGTTCACATTTAATAATTCAACAAAATTCACTGTAGAATAAAATCAGCATCATGTTACTGAACGCGTAATTCGGATCAGTTTGAATCATCTGTCGTGTGTTTTGTGTGTGTTTTATGCAAATGTAATCACTCAACAAAAAGTCAGCGTTGAATAAATCAGAAAAAACAACAAACAACGCATTTCATAAATAATATTGTGTACATTAGGGTGGGACTTAAATCCGCTTTTTTCGAATTTTTATTAGTAATACAATACTAAAATATTATTCTTTGTGAAATAAAAATATTTTTTTGGAAAAAAATTTAGGTCGATATCTCAGGCTTGCCTAATCCGAAAAATTATCTATATATTTTTTCATCTATTTTGATTGGAAAATTAGTCAATATTTAACTTTAAACGGATTAGGCGAGCCTAAGATATCGACCTAAATTTAAAAAAAAAAATTCGCAAAGAACAATATTTTTGGTATTACTAATAAAAATTCTAAAAAAACGTATTTTAGACCCACCCTAATGTACATATACCATTTATGAAATGTGTTTCTACAAAACCACCCCCTTTTTATAGATAAGAAACTATTTTGTTTTAATTATGAATACACTCATACACGTTGTTTGTTGTTTTTTCTGATTTATTCTACATCAAAATAATAATTGTTGGCTCGAATAAAATAATAATTGTTGGCTCGAATAAACAGAATAAAATCAATGGTATAACAACGACCGATGATTATAAATCAGTGACACAACAATTTGCACGTCGTTTGATTGATTTAAAATCATCAACAAATATGTGTGTTGGAGTATATTCAGCGTTTGAACGCAAACACATCAATTCAGTTGAAGTTCTCTGATAGTAACAAAGTAAATACACCTTTTGGTGTTGTATTTTAACCACAGCCTAGTAAATTTTAGTTCTATACATTTTGTTGTTGTAGTGTAGTAAATTGTAGTACTTTTACTAAATCCACAACCTCTACAAGATCTACAAGGGTTGTTTACTACCAAGAGTGAATACCCTTACATTTTCTTATATTTTCAAATGTTTTGTCTATTATTAAGAAGAAAAATATCTTTATTCTAAATGTTTTAATTAACTTTAATATTTTACAAAACAGCTAATTTATTAGCATTGGTGTTGATGTGACAGTTTTACCATTTTACCCGAAGAAAAAGTAATAGCCTTTTTCCACTGACCTACATCTTTCATCAATTTGCAAAGATGTTAACATCTTCCCATAAGAATTATACAGGCCAAAAATTCTACATCTTTCTACATCTGCAAAAGATGATCCTTTCTCATTGTGTTTCATCTTACAACTTTCATTTTTTTAAGTGTCATCACTAAAAAAAAATTACAAAAAATCGATTTTCTTTGTGCCATCACTAGCAAACTGACATTGCAGCTATAAGATTTGATAAGACTTGAGATTATATTAAAAGAGGCTATCGTAACAATTGTAGAAAAATCAAAGCGGAGCCCTCGTAAAAATATGTGTGTATAATTAATATAATCTTATTCTTGCAATTGTAGAATAAGCTTACAAAAATAATATTGTATTAACTTGTGTATAGAAAAGCTTATTTGACTCAATATATTTATAAGCTTTTTTATACAATTATAGAATAAGCTTCACTTATAATATATTATTAGGAGTTGAAAAAAAGAAATCACAATTATTTTCTTTAATTTCATTTATTAATTTTAATTTTAAATATAAATAATAATAATTCATTTTAAATATAAAAAATAATAATTCATTTTAAATAATAATTAATTTTAACCATAAATAAAAATTATTATAAAAATAATTAAATTTAATATGCAATTGCACGTTCACTTTATAAAATTCAGAACCAAATGTATACGCAAAACACGTTTGACAAATTTAAAAAAAAGTAGCGGCACTTGTTGTATGCATTATAAGCGAAGAACAAAGACAACAAGACTAGAATTTATTGAAAAATATTTCTATTTCAATCGTCATATTGCGATGTTCAATATGTGTGTGTTGTTTAGAAAAAGTAAAAGTTATGTATAATAATCTTTTCTCAAGCATTGTTAAATACTGCTTGTGAATTCACATTTTATAAACATTATAATAAACGAAATTTTGAAAAGCTTAAAACACACTATTTATATAAGCTTATTCAAGTTATGTTGCAGTTTGATTGCTATATGGTGTATTGGGTCAATGCAAAGGAAGCCTTGAAGGCCAATTATATATGTATTGTAAGTTAAATAACTATGTATGTACAGCAATAATAAAAACTTAAAAATACAAAATCAAAAAAAAAATGTAAATTACCCTAGCGTATAAGTGGCTCCCCAGCCATATAAATATTACGAAATATAATATAACAATATTAAGGTCCCAAAAATTTAGTCAAAGAAAATAATGAAAGAGAAAAAAATTATTTAAAATAATTTTGAACGCTTTATTGAGAATCGTTTATAGAAGGGGAACACCATGAGTGAACAACGAGCACACCGATAAAGCAAAATACCAAACATTTTGATAACTCGCTACACTGCCAACATTTCTTCGTATTTGCTAACAAAAACGGCAATTATTTTTAACATACCAGATGACTTATCGATGAAGGAACTTTTTGATAATATCGTTTCCCCCGTATCCATGGTTAAGCTAGTGAGAATGACAAAGAGATGACTTAAGACAACTGACAATGAAGGTTAAGGTGGTTTTTAAGGGCTTACTCATTCTGAGAGAAATGGACTTTGCATATACGAAGGTAACCATAAAACCCTTCATACCTATTGGCCAATGTTACAGCTACTACAGATTTTACCATATGGCTGAGAACTGTAAACAGAAGGAGCGTACATGCAAAACTTGTTTTTCTAGACGCGGTAGTGATTTGGAGTGTAACTCCTCCATGATAAGATGCAGCAATTGTAACAACCCACATCCCCCTACTGACAGAATTGCCCAGCTAGAGAAAATACTATTAACCTAGAAAGGTTAATGGTTTTGGAAAACCTCAGTTTAAGAGAGGCAAGGGTGCAATACGCTGGTATAATTGGCGGTAATACAGGTTGGTTGAAAAGTTCCTGCGCTCACCAAGAGATGGCACTGCTAGCTCCAAACTTTTTTTTCTCAAGTTGGTATTACTGTCCTGAGAACACATGCATAGTTGCAAGTCATTCTGTCAATTCTTTCTTTGTTTACCAGCCATTTGAAGTTGGCGTGTGATTGATTTTTTTTAATATGGAAAAAATTGAATATCGTGCAGTCATTAGATTCTTTATTTTGAAGAGTTTAAAAGCAAAGGAAATTTATGAACAATTGTTAGAAGTGTATAAGGAGTCCTCACCTTCAAAACGCACCGTTGAATTTTGGGCTGGTGAATTTAAACGTGGTCGTACCAGCCTTAAAGACGATCCACGCGAAGGACGACCAAAAACTTCAACCACAGCAGAAATCATTGAGCAGGTATATAATATGGTTAGTGAAGATCCAAGTTTGACTAAGCGTGAAATTGCTAATGCCATAAGCATGTCAGACGAACGAGTACTCCATATTTTACATGAAGAATTACATATGAAAAAACTGTTTGGAAAGTTAGTGCCGCACACATTAACAATTCAACAAAAACTGGATCGAAAACAAATTTCTCATCGTAATTTGGAGAGTTTTAAGCCGAATAAAACCGACTTCTTGTGTCGTTTTATAACTACGGATCAGACTTGGATCTACCACCATGATCCTAAATTGAAACAAGAAAGTTTACAGTGGACTGCAGCTGGTTGTTCAGCTCCAAAGCAGGTGAAGTCACAACGATCAGCAAAGAAGGTTATGGCATCAGTTTTTTGGGATGCAAAAGGAATTTTGTTGATTGATTATCTTCAGAAAGGTAAAACAATCAACTCTGAATATTATTACAGCCTTTTGGATCATCAAGACAATGCACCTGCTCATAAAAGTGTTTTGACGATGGCTAAGTTCAAAGAATTAAAGTACGAATTGCTTGAACATCCACTGTATTCACCAGATTTGGCTCCCAGTGACTACTATTTCTTCAGAAATCTCAAACAATTCCTTCGTAGAAAGCATTTTTCGTCGAATGAAGAGGCCATAGCAGCCGTAGACGGTTATTTTGCAGAGCTTCCGGAAAACCATTATAAGGATGGGATAAAATTATTGGAAGATCATTGGAACAAGTGTATTAAGCTTCTAGGAGATTATATTGAATAAAAAAATATATTTCGTAACAAAAACAGTATTCTTTCATTTCGAGCGCAGGAACTTTTCAACCAACCTGTAGATTTGAGTTAGTGGGTGATGAAGGTATTGAGGAACATTTTCCACAGTTAACCAATCACAAAATCACCAATGATTTTAACACAAATTATGTGGCACACGGTAGCACTGAAAACCCACATATAGTATCAGAGGTGAAAAATTAATTTAAAAAAGATGATAAGCTCTTATTTAAGTTCTTGGGCTAACGACACACTAACACCAATCGACAAAAATTTTCTAGGCGAAGTCGGTAAGTTTATTGATAAAGTTTTGGTAAATAAAGACAGAAACAACATTGTAGCACTATCAGAAGTGGCTACATTAAGCGAATTTTGAACCAATATGAAACTGATACAATATAATATTTAGAGTTTGAAGCACCCTGGTAACAAAGAATAACTAGAATTCTATTTAGATAAATATTAAATAGATATAGCAATATTATCGGAAACTTGGCTAAAAGATAACAAATGTACAGCATGTTGCATTATAATTTTATTTGCAATCACAGGGATGGATATGGTGGTGTAGGCATCTACATTAAAAAGGCGATAAAATTCACTCCTACTAGAATTAGAACAGCCGGAGAAGTGGTCTTCATTACTACAATTCATGAATGAAACTTCCTAACCCGGATATATCAAAATACGAGAAAATCATTCATGAAACTATGAGTTATTTCGTAAATTTTCGCAAAGGAACTATAGGGTCCGCCATCTAACGTTTTTTTTTTCAACTAGTGCTTATTTCGTGAATGGTTACACTTAGCTCATGCCTGATTTGACAGATAATAAGTTTTATCCTTCCGCTGAACGAATATGGTTGTGTATACGCTTGAACAACGCTGGGAAATATTGCGACATTACTTTGAAAATCATGGTAATGTTGCAGAATGTCATGTTTTCAATGTCATCTTGTCAGATGAAGCTCATTTTGATCTTGGCGGGTATGTAAACAAGCAAATGAAAAGCCGATGCACCCAAAACGAGTCACTGTTTGGTGCGGATTTTGGTCCAGAGGCATAATTGGGCCATTTTTCTTCGAAAATGAGCAAGGAGTGGCCGTTACAGTCAATGGCGATCGTTATCGGGCCATGTTGAACGAATTTTTGTTCATAAAAATTGAAGAGGAGGATATTGGCAACGTTTGGTTTCAACAGGACGGCTCTACGTGCCACACAGCCGAAGCTACACTCGATGTTTTGCGCCCTGTTTTTGAAGATCGCATTATCAGCCGCAGATCTGATGTCGTTTGGCCACCTCGGAGCTGCGATTTAACACCGTTGGACTATTATTTGTGGGGTGCCGTCAAAGATAAGTGTTACGCCGACAAGCCAGAGACAATTGACGCTTAAAAGGACAACATTCGTGAAGCCATTGGTGAAATACAGCTGCACACAATCGATAATTTTCTAAATGATGGTTCTTGCACCTTTTGTTGGCGCTTCGAATACATCGGCGTTAGACCTAGATGTGAAGATCTCTGGTAGCAACCATAAACCAAATCTGATGGAATTTAAGTTACCAAATCGTTATCGTGGTATGGCAAGGAAAATTAATAATAACAAACTAGACAGACTTATTAATAATATGAACATTGGTGAGGGTTTGGATGAAATCAACAACGCCTTTAGGGAAGTCATATATCGGTACACAATCACAATCAACCCTAACAATCAATTTATTCCAAACGGTTGGTGGAATGATGAGTCGGGAAGACTTTTTAGACTGAAATATTACAAATATAGAAAAATTATATTACAAATATAGAAGTTTTGCAAATAGTGCAAAAGTGGTTGAAGCAGAGAAAAACCTACAATCTCATATTAAGAAACGTAAAGCTGACAATTTTAAGAAACTGCAAAATAACTTATCCAATCCCGGCCCAATGTTTAATATGTGGAATCAAATAAAGAATCTTAAAAAGTATGATAGACTAAAGAGATAATGTCTGGAGTGTTGAGGAGAACCATAAATATTTAAATTTTATAACGGGTCAAAACAACTTTAATGGATACCGAGGGTTTTGAATTTGGATTCCACGATTTTGAGGATTTCTTAAAATTAAGGGACTCGGATTCGGCCAGGGGTGTGGACGACATATCGTATCGCATGATTTTAAACTTTTTAATGTTCTATGCGATATATTGTTGTCCGACCATTTGGATGAAAATTAAAATTCACCCTATTCCGAAAAGTGAGGGTATTTCCGAGATCACCAATATCAGACCAATCTGTCCTGTTATCTGTCTTGTTGAAATGTATTGAGGGCATGCTTAAACCGGGAATTGAAGAACACATCAAGGCGAATAACTTATTGCCCCGAAGATCATTTGCTTTCAGGAAAAAATAAATCCTACTTAGTGCATCAATGCCCTTATAAATATGATACTATATCTACAGGGAAGGAAATTTAAGGTAGCAGCGGAATGTATTAATATCGAGAAATACTGACACCTTGGAGGCTAAACTAATTGGCATGCGTTTTAATGGAATAATTATTACTTGGTTGATCTCTTTTCTCACGGATAGAACATTGAAACATAGAGGGGCTAAAATTAACTCGCGAAGGGATTTGGCTCAGAGCAGTGGTTTGAGTCTAACTTTATTTAATCTTATATTTATCAATTTGCCGCCGATTTTTTTATTTTGTGCTTTGATGTTAACAAGGATTATGTTCAAATGCATTTAAGAAATAGAGGCTTTTGCAAATCTCTGGGAATTTGGACCTGAAATTGAACCTTATGAAAACGACGGTACCATCTTTTGGGAGAAGGGAGGTAATTCCGGATATTCATGTTGAGAACACCCCGATTGACCCAGTAAAGGAGATTAGATATCTTGATCGAATCATATCCGCCAGCAACTCCACGGTGCCCCATGTAGAAAAGATTGCTGGAAAGGTTAATAAAACCTGTAGATTTTTGTTAATACTAAGTGGTTGCCTCTTTGGTATTGACCCAAGAAGGGCCTTACAATTCTACAAAGTGTATGTAAGATCCAAAATGGAATATGCGGCATCATCGTTTGCGAATATCACAAAGGGTGCTTTAAGGAAATTTCAATCGTGAATTAATTTGCATCTCAGGAAATCTTTGGGCTTAATAATATAGCACATGGCAGCGGAACTACCCCCTAGTTCCAGATTCGAATTTGCTGCGGCCAAAGAACTTATCAAATTATTTCACCAACGGCAACCGATAACCGCCATGCTGGTGCTTCAAACTAATCCTATAAACACAAGTTACTCTAACGTTGTTAGGAAATACAAACATATATTCATAGACGTCGAGGAGGAGATTGTGGATACCTGCAAATCCCGTAAAATCTTTATCCAGGAAAAGTTTTACTCCAATGTTTGGGGAAAAAGGATAATACGAACGTGGCGATAATTAATCAACTGTTCCAAGAGAAGAAAGAATCACTTTTGAATGCTGGTTTCGATTTATTCTACACTGATGGTTCTATAATGGTGGAAAGGGCAGGAGGTGCAATTTACCATCCGAGATCTGACACCGCGAAGCTTTTCCGGTTATCGAAATGTTTCTCGTCTATGTCGGTGGAGCTTACCGTGATTCTGGAGGTGGTTACAATGGCCGGGGTTTTGAAATGCCACCGAAGTCACACGACTTAAAGTGAAATTTACTATGAAAGAGGCAAGAAGAGAAATAGAAAATAGGCTGTGGAACGTATGGGAAAGGGACTATATGCTTGTGAATTAGGACAAAGGTCGTGAATATAAAAAACTATTTCCAACAGTGAAGAGAAAACCCTGGTTCACGGAGAGGCGGGTTGATATGAACCCTTTCCAAATCAAACAAATTAATAGGATAATGGCGGCCAAGTCCTTTAGTCCATACTCTCTGTCACAAATGAAAGTTGTAGATTCTGATACTTGTATTATGTGCAACACATTGGATGATGACTCGCATATTATTTTTACCTTTACCAAACATGATCATCAAATTATGAGAGTTATGAGGTTATGAGAGTTACCGCGCGATTAGGGACTTCCTAGAGTTTATTAAGATCAAACTGTAATTGAAGTAGTCCTCAATCTTGATGGCGCTGTGCCCTGCGAGACGAGCCAAATAATCCTCTTATCCTTTGTGAATGCGAAGGGGGAAAGAGTAATCCTAAATCATCAAAAAAAAGAATGTCCTGTCCCCATATAAGTACGATAAGAATACGAAAACAACTTAAGAGTAGTTGGCAGATAATTCCAAATACGATAGACTCTTACCAAAAAAGAACGTTCAAATACTCTAAGATGACCCAGAGGGACATCAATCTGAATATTACGTTTTGAATTAATAAATGAAAATTCATTAACAAGAAATAGAGGTTTACCACATTTCATGATCTTATAAAAATGGAGTAATAGACGCAATTATGTTATAATCTTTAAAATTAATCCAATTTTCGTGGAGTTTCAGAAAAAACTGAATGGAAATATATATTAAACTGTGATGTGATGCAAAAAATGGAAACTGCATTTGGCCGCAATGAGCGACCATAGAAGGCTGACTCAAAAGAAAATAGTCTATTATTGGGCAAATGTAGGTGAGTAGGCAAGCAGTTAT
Organism: Eustalomyia histrio; assembly: GCA_949748255.1. Lineage (NCBI taxonomy): Eukaryota > Metazoa > Arthropoda > Insecta > Diptera > Anthomyiidae > Eustalomyia > Eustalomyia histrio. Next base: position 113,294,242 of record OX456526.1, on the reverse strand, counting down.
TAATACAGGTAAAACCACAGTTAGAAATTAAAGAGTGAAGATTATAGGACTTAACAGCAATACAAAGATTGTTGTTAGAGTCACCCAGACTATATTTGAAAAACGATCAAATAAATCATTATGTAAATCCTCAAACTTATCAATATTACCATTTGGTAAATAAACAACACCCGCAACTGTGGAGACACCATTACCAAAAATTTCAACAAATAAAGACACAGATTCCATACTGTTTTTTTTTTATTTATTAATTCATCTATAACACAAAAAGCCATTATGGCCAAAAATACTGTATTACATAGTAAAAAAAAACCTGAGAAAAGAACTTATATATAGTTTTCTTATATCAAAGAATATTCAAATTATCCCCAAAAAAATACATAGTATTAATAAAAATATTAGAATAAAACACTCATCATCTTAATAATAATATTCAAGAAAATTAAAAAACTTATTTAATATTTTGAGATAATAAAAAGATCATTTAGGCCCATAATGACAACTAAAATATAATCAGCCGTTGACAAGCTCTAAAATTTTGACACGAAAAACATTATTCTAATGCGAGGAAGTACGCAAATAATATGGCAATAGATTCCAACAGCGAGCAATTCTAATTCAAACGATATTTCAAACATAGTATTCCTTATCCTTGGAATACAAATTTGAGTATCCCTAGTCGATCGTGTAAAAGTAAATTTCCTACACAAATTTACACTGTTTACCTACAAAAATAATTTCATATCTTAATTTATCCGAAATATATAAACAGACACCATTTGCCCTAGTATGCACCCTAGAATGATCATTTCGAACCAGTTTATAACCTGAAAGGTTTAATGATTCAGAATAAATATCAGTCTCTGAAATTCCAATTACATTCACGCATTTAACTTTACTTTCAATTGGGAATTTATTTGTTTGGTTACATTTTTTTTGCACAAGGTGATGCCAGATGTTCACAATATTTTCATACATACTATTGCTGAATACTGTGCAAACATAATTTTTAAACTAGATTTTCCGAAAATTACTTGCCAACGATTTTTACAGTGCATTTGTATTTTAAATGTGGGAAACAAGAAACAACTCTGGTACTTAATCAAAATGCATGGTTGGTAATCACTATCTTTTTATTATAACGGTAGTTGGCTACCACATTCCGATCAGTACCGATACGAAAATTTTAAAACTACGATTCCAATAGGGACATGTGTCTTCTAATATCACGGGATTTATTTCATTATATTACCTGTTACTTCGGGTTGTATCTGCAAAATACCTTTAGAAATCGGTGTTTCGATAGTTTAGCGTTAATTTAAAGGTAGTTTAAGATATTTCAAAATTAAGCTGGTAAAATAGCGCAATAAACCCGATTATACAAAAAGACAAATGCCTTTAATGGAATTGCGATTTTAAAATTTTCATATCGGTCTTAAAGTGGCTGTGGTAGCCAAATACCGTTATTATGAAAAGGTATTGAATGCCAACCATGTCAAAATGTGATAGCGAAAATAGCCTTAAGTATTTGTGTAAAAAAATTAAAATTATATTGGTTTATATTTTTATTTATAAGCTCACATTACTGGTAAATATAAAGACAACGTTTTTGAAGATCGTGATGTGGAATTCGATTTGGGAGAAGGTAGCGATATTGGTCTAGTAGAAGGTATTGAAATTGCTATTGAAAAAATGCCAGTCGGCGAAACATCAAGGTAAATGTTTCAATTTAAAAGATATTTTAAATAACAATTAAATCAATGTTGTTTTTAATATAAACAGGTTTAAAATTAAACCAAATTATGCTTTTGGTGCCAAAGGTAATGAAAACTTTAATATACCATCGAACGCCACGGTGGAATATACAATTAAATTAAATGATTGTGAAAAAGTTTTGGACGATTGGAAATTTACAACCGAAGACCGTTTGCAACATGCTAAAATTTACAAAGAAAAGGGAACCAAATATTTTAAAAAGGAAAACTATACGTTGGCCATTAAAATGTATAAAAAATGTGTAAACACATTAAATAATGCTAATAGTAAGTTTTTAAAAGCAACCAGTTTAAAATTTCCTTAAGAATATGTAATGAATTAATTTCATTTTTAGACGATGAAGAGAGCCATAACTTAAGAATCGCGGCCTATAGTAATCAAGCTTTGTGCTATCAAAAAACCAATGATCACTTTGAGGGAAAACATGCGGTAAGTTTTCTTGTAAAACTTTAACCTTTATAACATACATATGTATGTATATCTTAAAATTTTATTTGAATTTCTTTTAAGTGCGATGAAGCCTTGAAATTAGAACCTAATAATATTAAAGCGTTATATCGTCGTGGTCAATGTAATTTGGCTACCAATGAATATAAAGAAGCCTTGATCGATTTCCAAAGTGTATTGCAATTAGAGCCTACAAATAAAGCAGCCCAAAATCAAATACAAATTTGTAAACATAAAATTAAGGAAGCCAGTGATAAGGAAAAGAAAATCTATGCAAATATGTTTACCAAATTGGCAGCATCCCATAAAGAGGTATAAACGAAGTTTTTATTGTGTTAAAGCAAAATTATAAAGTAATTATGGGTAGTGAATCTAAAGAATTTTGTATTCAGTTGTTTTTGGCTCAGTTTTTAAGATGTAGGTTATCTTTAAACTTATTTTAACGAAGTTTGGAATACTTCTTTAAAAATGTTGTTTTATTTGATTTCAGTTTAACTCAACCAAATTGGCCTTGATTTGTTGTTTTATTTTTCAATTACCGGAAATTTTAAAGAACTAGCTAGACTGTCCATTTCTGGTATTAACCTTATAAAGTAGTCCTGATTGTAATCTTTGTTATGTTTTTAATTATTTGATTGTTCATATTAAATATGCAATCAACGCCCATGAATTTTAATCAGCTGTCGTCCATAACACATACACTCCCACTATACTTTACCATGAACGTTTAAAAACAACATAATTTTTTTTTAAATACTATTTTTAGAAATTATAAAGTATTCCAATTTATTTGTTAAGAATATAAGGCCAAAGTGTAGTGTTACAATATACAAATTCAGATATATGTATAATACTAAATTTCTTATGTAAAAAAAATGTCAGTGGTCAAAGAGTTTTTATCCTTAGAACAGGATAATAATGTATATATTTGTTATAAATTAAATATAAGATCTTACAATCTGCGTTCTCAGGCATGGTTTCGGCTACGCCATTATTAATATCAATACAAAATTGTAAGTAATTTAAAATATTTGTACTGTTTTTCCCATTTTTGTGGATGTTCAAAGAAATAATGTGTGTTTTTTATCTTCAACAAGATGGCATCTCTTCCAGTTTTCTTGTTACCGTGTACATACTTGTCCAATGGTTTGATATTCTTGTAACATCAGGACTACTGTAGAGTGTTTTGTACCAGAAACTGACAGTCTAGTTCAATTTTCAGCACAGTTATGATTTTTAGAAATATACTTTTTCTTTACCAAAATCATTTGTCTGCAAAGACGTTAACAAGAAAACTAAATAAAATATTAACATTTAATTTTTTTAAGTTTATTAATAAAATATATTTAAACTTGACAATTTAATATATAAACTTTTATTAACTATTTGTTAATATTTTTTATTCACTCTTATTTCATACTTTTTAGCAGGATATACCCTCGGAAACAGATGTTCTTTCCAAATGTGGCGAATGGACTGATGAGGATACAAAGCGTGAAGTTGATGCTGCATTTGAACGTGATAATAATATTGTAATGATTTAAATAAAATTATTTTCTATTCGAATGAATTTCTACATCATGGTAACTTATACCCAGAGAAAAGCTTCTTCAATTTTCGTAAGCAACAACAATAATAATGACCATAAAACTGTATGGCAGTCATTCTTGATGAAAATTCTAAAATCCTCACATATTTATTCTTAACTTTCTTAGGTCGGAAAATTTATCTAAAAGTAGGCTTAATTTAAACCTTTTCAGAGATTTTTTACGCAAATTTTACTCATGGTTAAGGTTAATGACCACCTTCGCTACCTTAACCAGGAGTGAAATTTGCATTAAAAAAGTCTGGATAGTTTTAAATAGAGCTTTCTTTTAGATAAGTTAGCCGATCTTAATATGAGAAAATTTTAATTGTGAAATATTTTTTTTTATTTATGAAATCTTAAATAACTACTATAAAAAATTTAATTGTGTGAAAATTTATCAAATATTTCATTGATATGAAGTTTTTTCTTTGAGTGTACTATATATTGATGGCTTAATGTAAAAAGCCCTTAAATCCATTTTTTATTTCTTTAGAGGTAAAGGAGAAAATTCAATAACATTTGAAAAACATTGGATATATAAAAACAATAAAAATTGCTTTCAAAAAAATATATATATTCAAAGCTTTTGAGATTTTATTAAGTTATTCCTTATTACCTCGAGTTAGGGCATTTCTACGTTAAGTCATCGATACATATTTTTGGTTTCATTTAACTTCTTTTGCGTGTATGTTATTTTTTAATAACTTTTTTTGGCATAAAATATATTTCATTTTTTTATTAAAGTTCCGTAATATTAAGCAAAAAAAAATATATTACACAGTAATAATAATATAAATACACATATAGGATTTAAAAATACACTCATTACTAGTTAATATTTAACAAATTAAATTCTGTTATTGTTGTTTCTTCTTTAATTTTTAATAATTTGAATTCTGGTATTGTCTCTTGATGTCTTAGCCATAGAGGACTTGTAAGCATTTGCGATTTAATATATTCGGAGGCTTTATAACATCGATTACTGCAATATTTCTTGCGATCTGTTATGTCATACACCTTATTGCTGACTGTGGAAATTTGATACGTTTTTCTTGGAACACTAAAATGATAAAAAAAATTATAAATGATATAAAATATTTATTTTTAAAAGAAAAGAACAGTTTTTGGTAAAACCCAAATTTTTTTTAAATGGTGTTTTTTAGTTTATTCTTTAATTTTTTCAAAATCTGGCAAAGTTGACATGGAAGATAAATTGCAATTTGCGTAATTGGAAAAAGTATTTAAATATAAAAAGAAAAATATATTGTGGTTTTTATATTAAAAAAAGTTGTCCCCAATGAGAGAAAACAGGAAGTTTACAAAATTTCCTCGTTCCTCGGAGCAGATTTTTTGGATTTTAAAACAAATTTTCAAATTTCTATATAAATTGAAACGTTTTTTTGGAGCCTTAGCCGTATCGTTAAAAGGTGTGATCCAATTTACTCGCTAAAGTAGTATCGTTGCTCTTAACATTGCATACCAGAGTAAAAAAAACCAACTGGTTGCATTTTTTTATTAAACATCCTAGAAACAAACTTGTGGTGGTTTATTGGACTTCACCTTTTAATACTTGTTTTTATTATTGTAGTTTTATACAAAAAAAAAACTAAATAATGGTAAAACAGTCAACAGAATATATGTGATGGTAAAATCAATCTTCTTTCTACATTTTTACTCATAACCTTTTTATTATTTAATCGGAACATTTTTGAAACCAGACAAGTAGTTTTGTAAAACAAACACACATTACCTCTTTATTATAGTAGTATATAAATTTTTGCAACCGACACCTTTAATAATTTTGACCAAAGTGCATCAATAGAAACTAAAAAATATGACTTCCTCAGAAAAAAATAAAATATTTTCTCTTTGGTTTTGGGGCTATTTCTTTTTTTATTATATATGCAGACGTATTTTATCTAGGATGCCTGATAAATTGCACTTTTAACATAAAATTTTATAATTTACTTACTCTTCCAAAATTTTTTCACACAAGGGATATGAGCAATAGTGTAATATATGTCTTTCTTCCACTACATCCTCATAGTGGCACTGATTTATGTCTCTTAACTAGAATATTAAACGTTTTATTAGCAACTGAATAGTTCTCTGTAAAGAATAATATTACCTTTAATAAGAAATCTTCTTCAGCAACAGGTTCTAACAAAGATTCCACAATAACATGGGCACGAGCATTGCATTCTTTTTTCTTTCGGACAGCTTCTATTAATTGTTCTTTGCTAAACGAAAAATTTTAATTTTGTTACAACAATTATTGTGACAGTTTTGAGTACTTACCTTAATTTATTTTTTTTGGCTTTATCATTCGATTTTGAATTCATTTTATTAAGAGTTATTTGTGAAATTATTTAATTGTTATGATATCTAGAGTAGTGTTGTCTTGGGTGGTGTTCATGAGAATTGTGGTTGATTAGTTCTTCAACACACTAGTTCAATTAATCGAAAATTTTAGTTTACTACGAACCGCTCTGTTTATTCAATTCTCAATTTTTTTGGTCGGGGCAAATTTTTTTCAATTGTTTATATTTTAAGTATATTCAAATTTAATGTAAATAAAATCCTTAAATTGTTTTGTCGTTTAATTATTATTAATTTTTCTGACATTTAACAGAAAAAAAAGTAAAACGTCTATGCCGTTTGAATTTGGGTTTTACACTAAAACAAATTTTAGGATATAAAATATAACCTTATAAAAATGACACAAAAATATTATACCTAAACCACCTGCAAAGACCTTTAATGTCTCTGCAGATGATAGGGCTTATTTTAACGTAAGGGATGAATTCGCAAAAACTAAAGTATTTCACACATCTGTGCTGAATTTCCTAAAGCAATTAAAACATCATTAAAAATACATACTAACGTTCCCAACAAACAATAAGTTGCATTTACGTACCGTTTTCGGTTCCTCATAAACGGAATCCTACTCCGTTTACGTACCGTTTTCTGGATCCGCATACGGACCGGATTTTAAGGAACATCGAAACAAGAGTATTCAAAAAACCGGCCTTGTGGAAAAACCGGTTTCGGGTTTCCTTGAAAAATCGAATTTTAAAAAACAGGTTTCGGTTTTTGCAGAAAAAACCGGTCAACCGGTTTTTTCGGTTTTTTTTTTTTTTTTTAATTTGAATAAAAAGCTTGTATAACTTGTTAATTGTTTTAAATTCAAACAAAAAAAAAGAAATTTAATATATAAAGTAATAAAAATAAAAAAACACATTCTTTGAAAAAAAAAAAATATGTATACATATATATTCATTTAAATTTAATTTTTTTATTGTATTTCATTTCAACAAAAAATTAACTTAAAACCAATATTTTTTAATATAATATCTTAAAAATTAATATTATAAAACTATATTCATATCAAATGAATAGAGATCACTAAGTTTGTAAATTGTGTAGTTTTTAAATATGTAAAAAGAAAATCTATTTTTTACTTCTAAAATAGTATTTTAGAAATAATATGCAATTTAAATGTTTCGTTTTAAGTCGATTTTTTGTTTGCTTTTGATAAAGCTAGAAGTGGAAAATACTCTTTCACTAATAGTAGATGTTGGACAAATAGTCAGAAGACAATTATATAAATTGTCCAACTTTTCAGTTCTCTTGTCGCATTTATCAAGATAAATGAAATCATCATATAATGATGAATGGTTTTGTACAGTCTCTTTTTTAGGATTTTGTATACTGTTTATTGTGTTATTTAGATCAGAAATTAAACTATTTGAATTTGGAATATCAAAAGTTGAGTCTTCATCGGAATCTATCGGACTTACATCTAAATCTTCATAACCAAACAAACGATTATAAGTGTTCGGAAAAAATAAAAGAGACCAAGTAACCCAGTTGGTGATGTAATTAAAAAAACCGGTTAACCGAACAAAAAAGACCGGTTTTCGGTTTTCTTCGAATTTACTAAATATTCGAAACCGATCGGTTTTTAAAATAAAAGAAACCGGTTGACCGGTTTTCGGTTTTTGAATACTCTAGCAGTGATGGATTGAGATGCTAGTTATGCTGGAAATGAATATTTCATTTAATTAAATTTGTAAAAGTTTTATTTTGTTATTTTATTTTAGAATATATCTACAATAATTAAATTTAAAGAAAAAAACTATAATTTGTTATTCCAAATTAAAAAATTTAGGGATTTACATAAATCCGTTTTTGTTGAAGAAACGGTAGGAATACGGATCCGTAAACGGTCCGCCATTGACGGACTTTCAACGGACAACTCCGGTTTTCATCCGATATATCCGGTCCGTAAACGGTCCGTTATTGACGGACTTTTAACGGACAACTCCGTTTTTCACCCGATATATCCGGTCCGTAAACGGTCCGTCATTGACGGGTTTTAAACGGATTCGAATCAGTTTCGATGTTCCTTAAAATCCGTTTTCTGGTCCGTATACGGATCCAGAGAGTGAATGCCCTTAACATTAAAAATGAGGCTTTATTGTATTATATATTTGTATGGCAGTGATAATGATGTTACATATATGCAAGAGTGACACAACTAATGTATACTGCATTTTTTGTTGTTAAAAAAACAAAGTTTCGGTCAAGTTTTTCATATTTCATTTAAGAACAGTGACATATGTCGAACCGTATGGTTATTTTGACATTGCAGTAATTTACAAAATCTCTTTCTGTGTATCACTGCATTCAAATTTCCTTTTACTCATTTTCTAGTCGCCATTTTGATTCAGTAAGCTGTTTCCTGTCTGTGGAAACTTTTTTATGCATTGACGGGTATTTCCGTCAACACTTCCAGTCAAATGACCGGTCATATAACCGTCACTATTCTTGTAGGGTTGTTTATTTGTACGTTTCCTTTAAAGCTACAAGTATACGACACACACATATGCACTGATTGACGGGTTTATTTGATCGTCTCTAGGGCGCTTAAAGATTGAATTCTTCAGATGTTCCGATTCCACGCAAGTGAAGTTATTTTTATACTGGGCTTAACGAAGAAAAACACCAAATATAGCTAGAAAATCTCAAAATTGGTAACATTCCGTTTTCATTTAAAATACAACTCTGTCTACATTTTCATTAACGTGGCATTACTTCAATTTCCCTTCACTTTTCACTAGTTAGACAGAGACAAAAGCATAAAATTTACGACTAGTAATCTCTTTTTTACACACATTTCTTGGAAATAAATGAATTCACCACACTGTATTAGCGGGTTTTTATTCACCACTTGCTGTAAAAAAGCAGACTTTTCAGTTTTCAGAGCATTTGTCTAAATTCATTTTATCATGGTTAAGTTAGGTTATATCGTCAAATCATAAAAATTATTTATAAGCTAGTTTTTTAAGGAAAAACTTAAATTTAGTGAATTTGCAGTGCGAAAATTTTTGAGATTTCCTCAGACGAACATTTTGGCGAAAACGGTGAGATTAATTTTTTATAATTATAAATTTTACATATTAATTTACATAACGATGCACCCGTGCGGTCTTCAGGGCAAAAATACATAAGTGAAAATCCAAAGTTTTTTCTTTATCAATATGTGCAATCCAAAAGGAAAAGTGCTTTGTAGTAATAAAATGACAACTCAATACGGATCGTTATGAAAAAATGTTAAAAAAATGGATTTATTTGGGACAAAGTTTTCTATATCATTTGCATCGAAAGGTTCTTTGAAATATTGTGCCATAATGTAGCTCTAATTTTTTTTTGGGGGGGTTTGTGTGAAAAGTGAAAATTTTCACATTTTATACATACAGAATGCTATGTATAACCACACTAGTTACATACACACCGAAAAGAAGAAATATCATCTACTCTACTAAAATCGTACGTTGGTTAGTATCGAATTAAAGTGAGGCAAATACATACAACACACAAAAAGTATTTGCAAACGCGCGCTAAATACACATTGCTAGTGCTGCCATTTTATACTTAAGAAGAGATTATTGCCTTGTTCCAAAACTACGAGAAGTCCGTCTGTCTATTTCCATCGTCATATTTTGGTTCATTCACTTTTTGTGACAACAATGCCTACGTGAAATTTTCGTGCAGTGCGAATTTCTGCTGCGTAAATATTTCATTAGCTAAAATGTTGCACAAAAACATGTATTTAATTAATTTCAAATATTTTGCTTAATTCGAAATCTATTATAATTCCTCAATTTTTATTAGTTTAGGAATTATACTGGTACTTTGGAAATCTTTATGATGTATATTAAAAAAAAAATTACAAATAAGTCCAAGTAGAAAAAAATTATAGAAAATATATTTAGGGCCACATTCATTGGTCGACATCCATTTTGTTTTTTTTTTTTTTTGTCGGTACTTGTTTTTGTTTGTGTGTAGTATTGTTACCTCTTCTCTACTTGATGTGCTGTGGTGAATTTAATGTATTGATGCCAGATACGTGTAATTAATCCGTTAGCAATCACAATTATCACGTCGAACGACAACCTTAATGCAATTACAATCCTCGTTGAATTTTTGAAAACAAAAGCAAGATTTAGCTTATGTCTACTTTTTGCTTCAGACGAACAAAATACATGCTGTCACTCATTCGTCGCGCGACGATCGTCTTTTGGAAACACCATGTTAATATGTGGTTTCTACAAAACGTTCATGGTAAGGCGAATGTGTGGTTGCATGTATTTTGTTTTTGTATGTAATGTATTATGGGAAACCCATAAGTTCGAGGTTTTACTTGTAAAGATACCCATACACCACACAACATTCGGCTACTTTTTGTATGTGTCATGCAATTTTTTTATCCCTCCAAAATGGTTTTTGTATTACTCTATGAGCTATTAAGTAAATAGAAGAAGACAGTTGTGTCATATTGTCAGCAAAAGTATTGTACAACTTACTACACAGAAAAATGATTTAATAGTGGCAATAATATTGAAATTTTTACATGTATGTACCTAAAAAGTATACTGCTCGATCATTTAAAGCAGCGGGTTGCACTAACTTCTAATATACGAACATGATATATTTTTACTGGAACAAAGACTCTTATTGTTATAAAAAAAACAAATTTAAAATTTTCATAACTTTTTACTAGATATCGGAATGCTGTTGCATTGATTTGTTAATGCATATTTTTACTTATTTTGCTAATATTTTTTTTTGCTTTTTAGTATTTTGTGTACATAAAAAAAATAAATAAAACACGATTATAAAAGAGTGAATTTCCTTGCCCCACATTTAGTTTATTATTCGACCCGAAAATTGCGTTTATTTTTTAATTACAAAATGGAGCCGGTAGCAGTTTTATCTGTAACTAAAAGGAAAAGATCTCAAAAATAGGTTGTATGCCGCCAGTTCTAGTTAGCTTATGTTATTCTCATATATATATTAGCGTTAACGCTTAACATTACTTTTGTCAAATTTGTATGGGAATGACTGAATCCGACGTTGATAGCTTGCCGCATAAACAGCTAATAATCAAAAAGTATAGAAGTATACACAAACTAAAACCAATTTATTCAATTTCTGGACAACTTTTTAATTCACAAAAAATTTTATAAAAAAATAAAACTTTTTCCAAAAAAAATTCCGTCTGCTTTGATAAAAAGAAGGAATTAATTTTTCGGGAAATTGTATGTATTTTGTTTGTGTTGCAATACCAAAATACACACACAATTCCTCTGGTATTTTTCAGTTCGCCTTATAAAAACAGTGTTTATTTTAACAAAAAATAATTTTTATTTATTATTTTTTTTTTAAACATTCAAAAAAAAAAAAACGATAAATATTCTATTTGGACTGGACTAAATTATTGTTACTTTTTATTCTAACTTTTCTTATTGCTTTTTAATTTATTATGATTAGGAAGCCAATGAAATTTGTAAAAAAAAATAATAATAAAAATAAAATTCACTGCCGGATTTATGCAAAATTTACAAAAATACAATGTTATATTAAAAGTCCTTTTAAATATTTGTAAATAGAAAAATGTTTAATACAAACTAGAAATTTTTAAAAATAAATATAATATATATAGTGAAAACAATTGAAAGTGAATTCAAGAACACCAAAGTATTTGTATTCGTTTAATTTTTTGCGGAATGGTATTCTAGGTAACCATCGCTTTGCGAATCTGTCAAGCGATGGAAAATTCCTCTTCACTATTTTAAAAACAATGATGCAAATTTACAGTTTTTATCACTTATTCTGAATCTCTTTTATATGGGTGCGATGCGTTCCTGGTAACACCTTGCCGCCGAAATAGCAATTATTTACATTACAAAAATTTAAAAAGACTATATTATGGCATTGTTTACGAAAACTGTGGCAACGCCAATTTAGCGTGTTGAGTTAAATTTTGCCAACAATTATGGCAACAAAACAGCTTTACCATTTTTTGTGATAACCGGCGTTTTTTTTTTGTCTCTACATTTATTATCTTTTGTTTGCAAGTGTATGTGTTTTTAAATCTTCCATATTTTGTTTTCATGCTGTTTTTGCTTCTTATCATGTAAAATAGATACAACAAGTTCGTTGTTACTTGGTAATGCAAAATATTGTAAACTGAATCAATCCGTAGAATGTAAATAAGCTGAATTAAAAGTTTTACTGCTAAAATAAAAATCCGTTGACCGGAATTAAATTATGAAAACTAAAGTGATTTTATGTTTCACATAGGTAAAGCTTTGAGCTATTTCTTTACATATTTTATTTGTTACAAAAACAATAAACACAGAAAAAACGCAACACCTCACCTTGATGAAAAAAAAATTAATTGGTTTATAAATGTATTTTTCCTTTTTTTTAAAACTGCTTTATTATATATAGTGCTTTATATGTTTATATACAGGAGTATTGCTATGTAATACAATAATTTGGCCCGGAAGGAAGCTTATGTATTATTAATAAATAAATAAAATATTTAAATTATTCCTACAAATTTTAATTTTCTTTTAGGTATTTTTATTGTGCGTTAGGGGTATTTTTTCTATCCTAATTATTTTCCGTTCGTATCCGTTTGTGAACGAAATAGCTCAATTCAACTTTTCACTCAAACGAAAGACCTAATTCACGTCTAAATCGCTATTTTAGTTCAATCGTTCATTTTATGTATGATGAGGGTATATGTATCAGTTTGTCATTTATATCAAAAACAGTGAGAACTTTTTTTCGAACATTGGTGGAGGATGTTCAAAGATTCGGCACAGCCGAATTTAAGCCTTTTTATTCTTTTAATTAATTTTCCAACTGGTACATGTGTTTTTTTTTAACAAATTTAAAGTAATGTACAAATTCAAAGTTAAATAAAGTAATATGAGTAAGATGATCGACCAACACTGTCAATTTGTCGGAACTTTGCAGAGAATTTTGGTTTTCATTGAAATAAAACAAAATAAACCAATTTTTAGAAGAAGTATTCCAGTTATAAACTGTGATAAACTGAGATTAAAGGTAATCTGCATCCTAAAAATACGGCCTAAGAGTGCACCAGATATCAGCAAGATTCGTTTTTTCGCTACTCATAGTCACGCATGAAGTTTTAAATATAAGTGACTCAAGATCATTAAAATTTAACTACTCTGATGCAAACTACTCTGATTTATAGGTATAAGTTGCGCTAAACATGAATCCGACGTCGAGATCTTACTCATTTTATCTGCTTGATTCATAATCACCTCAGTTTGATATATAATTTTAGAAAAATACTTATAGTACTTACAATTGATTGTAAAAAATCAAATATGAAATGAACAATACATACAAACCTTCATTTCTTTCTTGAACTTTGGGCCAATTTATATGATGCAATTATTGCATGATTTTGTAGTTATGTCTATTAATATGGTGACTTTTTGTTCTTAAACCTACTGTGAATGAAGCAACAAAAGAAAAATACATAATAAAAACTTATACTTATTTTGCACCGTATATAAATGTTGTTAAGTATGAGTATGATGAGGGATTATGAGGTTCGACATTATTTCAATAAGTTTGAATGTGTAGTAAGTACAAGAAATTATGAATCATGATTCAATTCTACTTACTTTTTCAGTACTCATTGCAGATCTCTGGTCTCCACACACGTTTTTTTTCATTCGACATATGTTTTGAAGTCACATTAAAAATGATCAACGAAATACACACATCAAATACATATGAACGTCAAGCAACCACAAAATCCAATACTACCCACAGATAAGGGTATATTAGTAGAAACGTGTTTCTTTTAATGTTTCATTTTTTAGTATTTTGATAGCTTGCCGCATAAACATAGCTAATAGCCATATTTGTGCGTAATTGTATTCTGCAAGTTACATAGTACCAAAGCGTGGAATGCCTTGACGCGTATGATGCGTAAAGTAGGTCTACTTTCTACTTTTGTAAGCGTCATAAGCAGCGTATGAACAGATCAGCTGATTTTGATAGGTTATTTTTATTTAAAAAAAACTAATTGAAAGCTGCAAAAAACACGAAGTACTTCATAAAAAAAAGCTCCATTTTTTATAGAAATAAATTTAAGCGAGCTGGGACGTACCCAAAATCGTCTATTCCTATGGAGCTTTTTGTACACACTTGTAGCACTCGCTTGTAACAAACTCAATAAGTTCTAAAAATTCTGTAAAAATTTCAATTTCACTTTCCATTTTGCAAAAATTGTTTTTATTTTATTATTTTAAATTTATTTTATTCAACAAATTTACACTGCAGCTGATCAAAACAAAAGCGTAAAAAGCGTCGTATATGTTGTAGAGAAATTAACGCAGGGAGTTTTTATTTTGAACTAACTTGAAAATATTTTTTCATAGAAGACTAAATCATAAAAGCTAACTATGTTTTTACAATTTTTGTTTCATGCACAGTAGGTATTTGAATTATATCACAAAAGAGTTTCCAACAATCTCCGCCTTAATTCAAATACCTTTACATTAAACAATATTCAAATATTTTTATAATTTAAAAATAAATATTTAACAATTTACAACAATTTATATGTTTTTCTTTAGTAAGAAATTTTGTTAAAATATCAGCTGCATTATCTGAAGAAGCCACATATTTGATATCAATATCACCATCCAGGAATTTATCACGAATATAATGAAAACGGATATCAATGTGTTTGCTACGTTTATGAACCGTGGGATTCTTTACCAAAAATTGTGCACCCTGATTGTCACAATATAAAGTAGTTGCAGCATCAGCGCCTTTAATAAAACTCATTTCTTGCAAAAGACTTCTTTGAAATATAACTTCTTTTGTTCCTTGGCACATAGCTATATACTCCGCCTCCATAGAACTCAGAGAAACGACATTTTGTTTTTTAGATTCCCAAGCAATAGGACTTCCTCCAAAAAACAAAACATAACCACTATAAGATCTTCGATCATTAATATCTGCACCCCAATCAGAGTCTGTGAAACATGTTAACTTTTCTTTATTTGGACTATACGTTAAAGTACCTTTTGGATTCTTCTTCAAATATCTAAGCAGATGTTTTGCAGCCACAAAATGTTCATTGTGAGGGTGTGAAGAAAACTGTGCAAGACGAGACACTACATGTGAAATATCTGGCCTTGAAATTACGGATAGATACATTAGTCCACCAATTAACGACTGATAGATTTTAACATCAAAAAGTTTATTACAATTTTTATTATCACATTTTTCCAATACAGTACCAGAAGCCATAGGAGTTGCAGCCGGTTTACATTCGGACATTCCCCATTGTTTTAGCAATTCTTCTGTATAATGTTGTTGATGAATAGAAATAGAACCACTTCTACCCTCCCGCTCAATCTCCATTCCTAAATAGAATGAGATTGCACCTCGATCAACCGCTTCTACATGTTGATTTAAATTATCAATAATTTGCATCATTTGTTATTTAGATGAACAGGCCAACAGCAAATCATCCACATACAAAGCAATTATATTAACATTGGCATCCTTCCGCTGAATGTATACACAATTATCAGTTTTGCATCTTTGAAAACCCATTTGAATTAAAATTTCCGTCACTTTTACGTTCCATTCTCGACCTGCCTGTTTTAATCCGTATAATGCACGTTTGAGTTTGCAAACCCTTTCAGGATATTTTTTATTTTCAAACATAGGAGGTTGTTTCATGTATACCTCGTCATGCAAATTGCCGTTTAAATACGCTGCAACAATATCTACGTGATTTACCAATAATCCATAATTAGCAGCCAAAGCAAGCACTAATCGAATAGTAGAATGACGTACAACAGGAGCATATGTTTCTTTAAAATCAACGTTGTACTTTTGAGCACAACCACGTGCAACTAACCTTGCCTTGAATTTCTCAATGGAACCATTCGATTTTCGCTTTATAGCAAGAACCCACTTGCAACTTATTACGTTTTTGTTTTTTGGTCTATCTACCAAATCCCAAGTTTGATTTTTAATTGAAGAATCATACTCACGTTGCATAGCATCTTTCCATTGTTCCGCATTATTTGAGTTTAATGCTTCTTTTACGGTTTCAGGATTTTCAATTACACCATTTAATAATTGTAGCCCAGAGTTTGTCACATACACCTTTCTTGGTCTACCAATTCTACCAGTCCGTTCTATATGAGGACGACCACGCATACGTTTACCTGTAGCATTTGGTTCATCAACAAATGTTTCATTTTCTTTCAAATTTACAGTTAGATCTGTTTCGGCATCTTGAATTGTTGATGAATCTTCGATATTACCAAATCCTTCAAAATCGCTTTCTTCAAATGAAGGTAGCTCTTCAACACTAACTTCAGATTGAGCATTTTGTTCAATATAATTACTATTATTTGAATTTATGTTATAACCTGCATTATGGTCGCTTTGACTTTCAAAATTTGCGTAAAAATAATCTGTAGCTTGATTACTTTTATTTGATTCACCAGAAAACGTTTCTTCGAAAAATATAACATCTCTTGCTTTATACAATTTGCGATTTTTCAAATCAAACAATCTATAACCTTTACTATAATTTTCATAACCAATGAATACCATTTTTACACCTTTTGGCTCGAACTTGCTAATGTTCTTTCCTTTTTGCAAAACTACAGCTTCGCAACCAAATGTCTTGAAATGATTGACCGATGGTTTTCTTCCAACCCATAACTCATATGGAGTTTTTCCTTTTAAAACTTTTGTAGATGAACGATTCCGGATATAAGTTGCAGTATTTACTGCTTCCGCCCATAAATATTGAGGCAATTTTGATTTTTCTAGTAAACAGCGAGACATTTCAACCAGTGTTCGGTTGGCTCTTTCGGCAACCCCATTTTGTTGTGGTGAATATGGACATGTAGTTTGGTGAGCGATTCCATTTTCCGCTAAGAACCTGGCGAAATCATTATTTACGAATTCCGACCCATTATCACTCCTGATACATTTTATTTTGCAACCAGTCTTGTTTTCCATTTCGGCTTTGTATTTTTTAAAAAATTGAAACGCATCTGACTTCTTTTTTAGAAAATAGATTACAATGTATCGCGAAAAATCATCGATAAATGAAATAAAATATTTAGCACCACCTTCTGATGTAATTCTCATGGGTCCACATAGATCCATGTGTACAAGTTGCAACACATCTGTTGTGTATACTTTTGAATAACAAGCATAACTCTTGGCATGTATTTTACAAACTGCACAAGTAGAACATTTAAAATTCTTTGGGGGACTCACCTTCAAACCGCGTACCATTTGATTTTTAGATAACTGATATAAGTCATTAACATTTAAATGACCGTAACGTTCATGCCATTTTTTTAAATTAGTATTTGAACATTCTTCAATCATGTTCAAAATTTCCAGTTGGGTATTCAATTTAAAATTTACATAATATATGTCATTTTTTATTTTGGCAGTAAATATAATTTTATTTTGTTTATTTTTTACTTCTGAAGTTTTTCCTTCAAACTTCACAATATATCCAGCATCCACAATTTTACTAACTGATAAAAAATTTGAATGCAATTTTGGTACATACCAGACATTATGAAGAGAAACATTGATATTGTAATCAGATTTTAACTCCACAGAACCAAAACCTTCAGCCGTTATATATTCACCAGCAGCAAGCATAATCTTATGTGATTTCTTTTCAAGTTTAGAAAAAAATTTTGATTCACGGCACATATGAGAACTGGCGCCACTGTCCAAGATCCACACATTATTATCATTACCACAATGTTCATTAACACCCATTGCACAGGATTCATTCATACCCATTACAAGAAGATTTACATTGAGATTTGACATGACCTCTCTTCCCGCATTTGAAACATTTAATACTACTCATATTTTTGGAATTAAAATTCTGCTGATTATTTTTGAAATTCTTCCCATTACTTTTCTTTATTCTTTGTTTTTCTTGACGTGTATTTGCCACGAAAACATTTTCAGATCTGAAACCAGTTTTCTCACCTTGTCTTTCTTCTTCCTCAAGAATTTTTGCCTTTAATACTTCTAGTTTAGGTAACGTGTCGCGACTTTCAATAGCGACAACAAAATTTTCCAACTCTTCAGGCAAACTACATAATAGAAAAATACTTAACAGATCCTCCGGAATTTCTATCTTGATACTTTTTAAGTCATTAACCACGGTAAAGAATTCATTTAATTGTGACGAAAATTTTTCCGATTTTGTAAATTTGAATCTTACCAACTTCTTAAATAAGTTGACCTTACGTGCTGGTGCATTTCTGTTGTACAAGTTGCTTAAAATATCCCACGCTTCTAAAGCTGTGTTACAATCCTTAATGTGGATTAGTTCTGATGGCTTCACACATAATGTTATTGTTGCCAATGCCTTCAATATCCTTTTTAATGCTTTCATTACTTGCAGATGGACTTACATTTTGTCTTTCAACGGCATCCCATAAATCCAGCGTAACTAATAGGCTTTTCATTTGTATAGCCCATACCGCATAATTTTCACCGTTTAGCTTTTCTATTTGAGCTGTTTGACCCGACATTTTATTCCGTCAAACACACAATTACCGCACAAATTATCGTTATTTAGAATTCTTTTTCTTTCTTTAATTTGAAATTACGACCGTTCGACTAATCGAATTACACGTATTTTAGACTTTGACCAACAAAATTATACCGTATATGGGTGAGGGCCCATAACCATTGTTGTAGAGAAATTAACGCAGTGAGTTTTTATTTTGAACTAACTTGAAAATATTTTTTCATAGAAGACTAAATCATAAAAGCTAACTATGTTTTTACAATTTTTGTTTCATGCACAGTAGGTATTTGAATTATATCACAAAAGAGTTTCCAACAGTATATAACTTGAATTTCAGTAAAGCGTTTAAAGCGTTGACGCGTACAAAGCCTTGACGCGAAAACGCGTGGTATGGACTTTCAGCTTAACTCTTTACTTATGTCAAATTTTGTATGGGAAATCAACGTTAATAGATTGCGGCACAAATACAGCTATATATCTGTCAAAATATGATTAGTTTACGGAAAAATGTAGAAAAAACATTTTTTTTCGAAAAAGTTCCTACATTTCAACTTATAAAAACTATACGTTCCTTTTCCTCTACTCTGCTATTTTTTTAAGGCAACACAACTATAAATTAGAGATACAACTTTTTTTACTTAAAATTTCCCTGGCAATGCGCTATCGGGGAATATTATACTTATAATAAAAACCGATATCTTAGGTTAGTTTGAAAAAACCTTCCTCACCATTTTAATTGTAACAAGAAATAAATTGTATGTTTAGTGTTTGCTTGATTTGTATATCGGAAACAAATCTTTCACTATTTTTTTACAGCTCGTTGCTGCGCTGCTGTCTATTAATTGCAGACGGTTCTTGCGCCCAGTGCCGTAAAAAACATTCTCGAGCCTTGCTGCGGAACCTTTTTTAACGATCGCGAAAAAGTAAAAACCCAATTATTCATATTTTTCCATGGTCCATTCAGCCTTGCCAAGCAAACTTTGATATTTGCAAAAAATGCCACAAGTTATATCCCTACTATACATGTTGTCCACTTTTTTTTTAATATATTTTTTGTTTTTTTATCTTTGCTGATGTTCAGTTGATGTGTGGTTGCTTTTTATATTTAGAAAGTTTCGTGTCGACGTCGTCGTTGCTTTGTTTTTTTTTTGTTCAATTAACCAACTACACACAATCCAACAACTAATATCAACAAACTAATTGTAAGATATTAAATTAAATAAACCGTGTTTATGCGGAAAACTATCGACGTTGGCTTCCGTCATTAGTAATATTAAGTGTTAACTCTAAACGTTGGCTTTTGCCAAATTTATATTTGAATAACATTAGTCAACTTTGACAGCTTGCTAAAGTATAGATTTAAATATATTATGAAATTTTCAACGTATTCTTTCTTTTTTACAGGACACGAATCAAATAACCATAAGATAATACAATTAATTATAACAAACTCACACATCTGGAAGTTGTTGCATTAGAGCTGTAGTTTCGGAAACAAATTCAGCTTGGATAATTTAACGTCAATTAAACAAAATCCCCAAAAAATCATGGAGGAAGATGAAAGGGGCAAACTTTTCGTTGGTGGTCTTTCCTGGGAAACCACTCAAGAAAATCTATCCCGTTACTTCTGTCGCTTTGGCGAAATTATTGATTGTGTTGTTATGAAAAACAATGAAAGTGGCCGTTCTCGTGGTTTTGGTTTTGTAACATTTGCCGATCCAGCTAATGTTCAGCACGTTCTACAAAGTGGTCCCCATACATTGGATGGCCGCACAATCGATCCAAAACCATGCAATCCGCGTACATTGCAAAAGCCCAAGAAGGGTGGCGGCTACAAGGTATTCCTTGGCGGTTTACCATCAAATGTTACCGAAACTGACTTACGTACCTTCTTTGGTCGTTATGGCAAGGTGACTGAAGTAGTTATAATGTACGATCAGGAAAAGAAAAAATCACGTGGTTTTGGTTTCCTATCCTTTGAAGAAGAGTCTTCGGTTGAACATGTAACAAATGAACGTTATATTAATCTTAATGGCAAGCAGGTGAGTTTAAAAAAACAGATTTAGTTTTAAGCTACATCGTTTATTCTGGCAAGTTAATTTAAAGGTGATGTGGAGAAAATAACAATAATTTGTAGAGTCTTATCGATACCGAGTTTTCAAAAAAAAAAAAGAAACTCCTATGCAAAATGGTTTACCATGAACTACTTCCTAGGAGTTGTAATATTATTAAAATTGATTTTGATGTTCATGTTAATATAATAAACGTACTAAATATGTCGACGTCTCCAATCTAAACTATGCTTAGTTTTTTTTAGCATTTAAAGTATCACAATACTGTCAAAATTTAGTAATAATCGGCAAATGTAATAAGTAACTTAAGTCATATCTAGTAAGTAGTAAGACTTAGCATAGTATGGATTCGCCAATATATAAATATTTGTAAATATAATCAACAATTTAGAGATTTTAGTTTAATTTACGAAAACTTTTTGTTGGTTCCTAAAATATTAAAAATTATGTTAATATCATTAACATTAACACCTATCCTAAAAAAATTTCATAGTTTTTTTTTTTTAAAGAATACTGATCAAATTATTTAGTTTTTATTTTATGCATACAATAATAAAATTATATCAGGTTTTCAGAGAGTTCATTCAAATTAAAGCACAGTGGTTTTTAACCTAAAAATGTGATAATAACCATGTACATTAGACCGTACCTCAAAAAAAAAAGTTCACCGTACACCCTCAAATATAAAGTATTTTAACAAGAAAATTTTGAAAATGTTTTTTTTATTTTTTTTGGCCGAACGTAGGGGTCGCCATTTTATATTTTTCGTTATATCTTCGCCATTTACCGTCGGATCTTAAAGTATTGTATATCAATGTTTTTTGTCTCGCGGAGACCGATGTTTTCCTCGAAGGAGCCATTGACCTCAAGTAACCCGTTCTAGTATTAACCCACCAGATCTCAGTTGCTACCACCTTAATGTACTAGCCTAATATTTTAGAATGAAAGCTCGCAAAAAGCAATAAACTTTTGCTAGGAAAGTATTCCAATAATTCCAGCAGAACTATTATTTTATTTCTTTTTAATTTTTTATGTTGCCGAATGTAGGGCATTTTTAATTTTTTTGTCATATCTTCTGTATTTACAGTCGGATCTTAAAGGGTTATATATCATATCATTTTGTAAAATTTTGTGTAAAACAAATAATTTTTTGTACTCCTTCATAAATCTTGTGAAAACCAATCTTTGTTAACACATCTCCGTAAATATAGAAAATAAAAAAAGGAAGTTTTTATATATAGGCTTTTTACATAGGTGTTACCCCTTAAGTAGTATAAAAGTGTGCTTGAGGTCAATGATTTTTGATGTAACAAATTGGTATAATTGCGACAAAAACACTAATATATAACCCTTTAAGATCCGACTGTAAATACAGAAGATATGACAAAAAAAATTTAAAATGCCCTACATTCGGCAACAAAAAAAAATTAAAAAAAATAAAATAATAGTTCCGCTGGAATTATTGGAATACTTTCCTAGCAAAAGTTTATTGCTTTTTTGCGAGCTTTCATTCTAAAATATTAGGCTAGTACTAAGGTGGTAGCAACTGAGATCTGGTGGGTTAATACTAGAACGGGTTACTTGAGGTCAATGGCTCCTTCGAGGAAAACATCGGTCTCCGCGAGACAAAAAACATTGATAGACAACACTTTAAGATCCGACGGTAAATGGCGAAGATATAACAAAAAATATAAAATGGCGACCCCTACGTTCGGCCAAAAAAAAAAAAAAAAAACATTTTCGAAATTTTCTTGTTAAAATACTTTATATTTGAGGGTGTACGGTGAACTTTTTTTTTTTTGCCCATAAGGTGGTACGGTCGAATGTACATCCTTAATTACCGGAACGATTGGAACGAAACGCATATATAGCTATGGACATATAAATGGCAAAAATTTAAAAATTATCCAACGAAAAATTTTATAAAATGCATTTTTTTATTTCTTCAGATTGTTGTTGAGAGAAATTTTGTTTCAACAGCGCTCAAATATTCCGTTATGTTCTGCTTATTATTTACCGTTATAATTTTTGCATAAACAATGCTAATTTTTAGTGGACATATAAATAGCACAATTTACTTAAAAAAGGTAGTACTCGCGTTGATTTTAGTCAAATCACTTGATATTTTGCGTAGTTAAAAAATAAGTATAAAGAGAGAAAAATAATTCAAAATGGGATCAGGCAAACATACCACAATCGAGGAAAGGCGGGCCGGGCCATATGGAAAATGCATGAAAATGGAAAAAAAAGTGTCGGAAATTGCTGAAGTAATGCAAATTTCTAGAAAAAGTGTACAATGCAATTATATCATGTGTTGAGAATCCCGATGTATTGATTAAGGGCAAAAGTCGGAAGCCGAGGCCGCGAAAAACAGACTTGCGTACGGATGCATCTATAATAAGAATGGTAAAAATTAATCCATTTAAGTCATCACGGGAGATAGCATCTGATATTAATGGATCTTTGAACATTTAAATATCCAGCAGACTTGTCGGGAGTAGATTAAACGAGGCAAATTTGTTTGGGCGCGTTTCCAGAAAAAAGCCATTGCTTTCCAAAAAAATGTTTCAAAACGATTAACCTTCGCCAGAACCCATAAATACAATGCCATTAATTTTTGGAAAAATATGTTATGGATTCACGAAAAAAAAAAATTAATAGGATTGGACCAGATGTCAGAACCTTTGTTCGACGTCCTAGATGCCAAGAGTTTAATCCTCGGTTTACTCAGAAGACGGTAAAACATGGTGGTGGCAGCATTATGGTTTGGGTGCATTTTCTTGGCATGGCTGGCGTAGGTCCACTAGTAAAAATCAATGGAAAAATGGACAATTTTCAGTATTAAGACATTTTAAAAAACCATATGGAGCAAGATAATGACCCCAAACACTCCTCCAAACTAGTAAAAAATTGGTTTTGTGCGGAGAAGATTGACATTTTGGATTGGCCAACTCAGAGCCCTGACTTAAATCCAATAGAGAACCTGTGGAATAAAGTCAAGGTCGAAATCGCCAAAAAAAATTATAAAAAATGGACGATCTATGGTCGGCAGTACAGGAAGCTTGGTATGGCATACCCAAAAAAATGTCAAAAACTTGAGAAAATATGGGTCGTAGATATTTATTAATGGTAAAATGTTTATACACGCCAAAATACCAACAAATGCAATATTAAAACGATTTTTTCTCTTTTTTTTTTTTTTTTTTTTTTTTAGATTGTAACATTTATGTGTCCAGCTCATTTCAGTGGTTTCTTCTTAATGATTTTTTTTATTATTAATGAATTTTAACTTAAGTTTTTATCAATATTAAATATGAATAGTAAAATTTTGGAAAGAAACAAAAATTTGTTGTTTATTAATAGTATTTACGATATTGTAGCATAAGAAAGAATTCATTGCAGAATGTGCCATTTATATAATAGAAAATGGGGAGTTAGCCTTCAACAAAAAAATTTGTAGTTATCCAGTCTATAAACTAACCAAAACTCATTCGGACTGATTTTATAAATTTAACACATTTTAAAATATATTTGAAAATATTGATAATATAATATAATGCTTTGTTATCGCTTATTGAACAAAAATTATTTGATATCAAAAACTAATGTTTCTATTTTTTGTACATAATTTTTTGGATTTTTGGTTTTTTGTTGATCTTAATTAAACCTTTGGGGACAACGGTACATGTCAGCTTGCAAATTATTCATATTTATTGGTATTTTTTGTTTCATATTTAAAGATTTTAGGGAAGTTTGTGTAAGTTATCTTTTTGAATTAATTAACGAATATTGATATTAAATAAAAAAATAATGCTAATAATGAAATATTAATTAATTACCAGTGGTAATGAAGCGGTTCTCTAAAAAGCACTGACAAAAACAACGGCAATTCCAAAAAATGTAATTGGCCTATCCATTTACCTAGTCCCAAGTATGACTGTTTGCCTGAAATGCACGATGATTAAATACAAAAAATAAAAAGACAAAAAGTGTTAAGTTTAAGAGAAAAGGTCTCTATTTATTTATTTAAAATATATTACCTTCGTAGAAAGCAGTAGAAGAAAATTACTAATCGTTTTGTCTTAAGAACTAACACGAATTTAAAGCAAAAAGGAGGTGGCAAACAACGCTTAACTGACGTTTATTACATATAATCTATGTAAATAATCCCTTCAAAGAAGTATGAAAGGGGAGTTAAATAGATCATAGCGTAGTATTAACCCAAAAAGGGGTCAGAGTTTGCCAAAGGGACAAAATGTAAAAAATCGATGAAAATTAAGAATTTGTACTTAAACAATGACTATAACACATTAACTGTAAATTTATCTTTTTTTAGTGGCCCCATAAATTAGCAATATTATGTTCAATATATTATTATCGTTTTGCCACACACCATTCAACTTCAATATTGTTGTTAAAAAATATCCCCGCAATATTTTATTTCAACATAACCTAAAAATGTACGCAAATATAAATAGTTCCAATAATTAATACACAGTGTTGCCAATAGATTACACAATATTTTATGTTGATCAATAAAAACCAAAAATGTTTTGATGGACTTCCAATTTCAGACACACACCGTCAATATATTTACACAACATGGAAAGTTGTGACATAGTATTGCCAATGTATTGACAGCCTTAGAAAGAATTATTAAAGTTTTTTTCTATTTCTATTCTTAGATGTTCCGATCATTTTCCTTTGTTGAATAATTTTTTTTGTTTATTATCTGCAATGTCACTTTGCTCATGATGGCACATCTTTTGTAGATTTTTGGCCTGTGTAATTCTTATGGGAAGATGTTAACATCTTTCTAAATTGATGAAAGATGTAGCTCAGTGGAAAAATGCTATTACAAACAAATAATTCATTTGTTAGCTTTTGTTGTTTTTAATATTTTATCAAATTAAAAATACAAAAATTTCAAATATTTTTGTTTACATTTAAAAGAGAAAAGAAATTATTTTCTAAGACTTGGCAGCATTTTTATATATTCTTAATTTTTAAGTAGCTATATATATAACTACTTAGCAAGTCTATATCTACTTAAATTTGTATAGTATTTATATAAAATTCGAAAAAAACAAACCTTTCTTATGACAAAATTACCACATTTCACTATATAAATTAATCTGCGTCAGTTTGTAATTATTCAGAATAATATTTTAATGATAGATTTGTTAAGTTTTTTTTTTTACAAATTTTATATTTATTTAAATTTATTTCTATTCCGTTTTCTGAAGGTGGAAATTAAAAAAGCAGAACCGCGTGATGGATCAAGCTCTCAAAATGCCAGTAATAGTACTGTAGGTGGAGCTTACGGTAAGCTTGGCAATGAATGCAGTCACTGGGGTCCACCCCATGCACCGATCAATATGATGCAAGGACAGAATGGACAAATGGGAGGACCACCACTGAATATGCCTCTTGGCGCTCCAAACATGATGCCTGGATATCAAGGTTGGGGTACTTCACCACAACAGGGCGGTTATGGATATGGCAACAGTGGACCCGGCTCTTATCAAGGTTGGGGTGCACCACCCGGCCCCCAAGGACCACCACCACAATGGTCAAATTACGCTGGACCACAGCAAACACAAGGTTATGGTGGTTATGATATGTACAATTCCACTTCTACTGGTGGTCCGTCTGGACCATCAGGTGGTGGCAGTTGGAATGCGTGGAACATACCACCTAACTCAGCTGGACCAACTGGAGCACCTGGCACCGGTGCTGGTACAGCTACCGACATGTACTCCAGAGCTCAAACTTGGGCAGCTG
The DNA here is from genome assembly GCA_949748255.1 of Eustalomyia histrio. Classification (NCBI taxonomy): domain Eukaryota; kingdom Metazoa; phylum Arthropoda; class Insecta; order Diptera; family Anthomyiidae; genus Eustalomyia; species Eustalomyia histrio. The sequence continues at coordinate 113,267,622 of OX456526.1, read as the reverse complement.
GTGGTCCTTCAACAACTGGACCCGTTGGTGGTATGCCACGTACTGGTCCAGGTAATTCAGCTTCAAAATCTGGTTCAGAATATGATTATGGTGGTTATGGTTCTGGTTATGATTATGATTACTCAAATTATGTTAAACAAGAAGGTGGTGCATCCAACTATGGAGCCGGACCACGATCGGCGTATGGTAATGATAGTTCAACACAACCACCTTACGCTACATCGCAGGCCGTCTAAAAAATGTTTAAGCCTAATATAATAACTACCTGCTGCTAAACAAATAATGCTGCTGCTGTTATTCATCAAGTATCACAACAACAAAAAATATATATTAGAACTTTTACTACAAACACAACAACAGTAAGATGAAATTTTATAAACACAACAATAACAACCATCACATTACAACAACAAATATAAACATGGTGATCATATTTGAAGCTATAGCGTCGTCTGTTTCGTACAGTACAGTTCAGTTGTTAAATATTAAATATTAAATTTTTATATATTATTATAACATTAATATCTAATTAATAATTAATTATAAAGAGATCTTTAAAAAAAAATATGAAACTTTATATATATGAAACTCTTCAGAGAGAATCAAGTTTATATATATAAAAAGATGCAAGTTGGAAAGCAAGTAAAATTTTTAAGAACAAACCCATTTAAACAACATTTTTTATATATGTATATATATACTATATTACTACTATATACTACTACAAACAACAGTTGCAAAAACGGAGAGTAATTTAAACAAAATATTTATTAAATATAATTAACAATACGAAAGAAACAATACAAAATTAGTTAATTATGATGTAAACCAACTGCTAAATAAAAACTAAAGTTTTAGAGAAAAAAAAGGAAAAGAAAAAAAATTAAAAAAAGAAACACAACAAAACATGTTCTAGGATAAAGAAACACACATTAAAATAGGGGTTTAAAGAGATATAAAAACATTTTTTTAGAATAACATTACTACACTATATAAACACGTCGTAACTAAAAAGGAAAATAATTGGATACAAAAAATTTAAGCTTTAATTTAAAAAAAAAGAACTTAAAAACGAAGAAGATTAACCTGAATCAAGAAGATTATAAATATAAACCTTTTGAATCTGAAAAGAGATTTTAGTTGTCTTTGGTTTTCATGTTCCATTAAAATGACAAGCTTTGAAATTAAGGAATTATTTTCGTTTTTTGTAAGGACGTGTATAAGTTTATATATGAATTTTTTTTTTTATAATTAAAATAATTTCAAAATTTATTATTTTTTAGCCAAAATATCCTTTTTTTAATTGCAAGGTATCTTTTAATGTTAAACAAAAAAATATGTCTGCATGTAAAACTATTAGATTTCTAGAATACAACAATGGATTACATTTAAAAATTAAAAATAAAATTAAATTAAACTACTACAGACATATTCATTATATAGTTAAAACCCTACAGTTAGACATTTGCATATATAGTTAAAACGTTAATATTTAAAATTAAATATTTATAACTAAATATAAAGTAATGAAACCTACAAATAGCATTAAACGATAAAAAAAAGAAAAAAATTAAAAAAACTAAGCAAATCACGACGTTTTTCACTTTAGTCTCTACGTTTTATTACTACTATCTCCCTCAGTTGTTTTTAAGGCTTTTTTTAAAGACTCATTTATTTTTTGTTTTTAATTAAAAAAAATCTTTTTTTTTTTATTTTAATGTTAACTATTTTGGTGAATTGTAGCATATATATTATTATACATACCTTTTAATTAATAAAAAAAAACTTTTTACCTTTAAAAAAAATAGTGAAATAATAGTTTAGGCATGCGTTTTTTTGTTTCATTTTTTTTTTAAATTTTAAAAAAGTAAATGTTTTTTATTTATATTTAACGTAAACTTTAGTTATAGCAGTCTTTATGAAGACTTCAAACAACAATAAAAAAGTTGGTTTTCATAACGTTTTAGTTTATACCACAACAAAAAATAAATTAATCGAATTAATAAAAACACTTTTTTTTAATAAATTTTATAAAAAAAAAAATAGAAAAGTGTGTATATAGTTTTTCTTTCAACTCACGGATATATGTATATGAAAGGAATATTAAAAAAACAGACAGACAATTGGAAATGTGTAAATTTAAACATCTTAAATAAAGCTAAAGATTAACATATACAAAAACCCTTAATATAAACAAATAAAATTTAAACCAGTATACATAATAAATCTTCAGCAGTGTTTTTTTTTTTTGTATAAATTTAAGGAACTTTTATTTAAAATCTCATTTTGTATGAGCATGGATTTTTCGATCAAAATATTGATGTTTGGACTCAAAATATTTGTTCCTGTTCTTAAGATAACACTGTTTTATATTATATTATGAATATATTTAACTATATATATGTTTACAGACTAAAATGATTGTACAAGGTCTTTAAATATTTATGTATTATGAATAGACTGTTAATTCTCTTTGTAGGCTAGTATGTAATCAGATTCGAAAAAACTGTTCGAATTCGAACGGTTTAAACATTTGTAAAAACTAACCCGTTCTCACAAGTCGCATATTTTTTTTTTTTTTTACTTTTACTACATTTTTTTTTTATTGTAAACATTTCGACATTAAAATTCTGTTCGAAAACGTTTCCGTTTCGAATCGAATAACATAACTAACTGTTATGTAAGTTCATTTTAAAAACAAATTTTGTTACAAATTCCATAAGTACGTTTCGAAAAACAAAATATTTTTTTTTTTTTTTTGTAAACTTTTAAGACAAGCACTTATTTCAAAAATTTTTTTTCAGGACAGTTAAACACATTTACCGTTGTAAAATTTTGGAAGATCAGGCAAAAAATACGTATTCAGTAGTTTAATTTACTACCAAAAACTTGAAAAATATACTTAGGTGCGTTTACATGATTGAAAACTACTTTAAATTAAATTTTGAGCGTAATGTAAACGCAGCATAAAGTCGCCTTTGTCAAAAGTTCATAGATTTTCAGACATAAATGAAAAATTTTCATAATTGGCCTTGAAGGCATCCTTTGTATTGATATTAAATAAATAATTTCGAAAAACTTTGCCCTCCAATTTAAATTTTTAGGACAAATTTTTGTTTGTGAACTAAAAGCTTTGCTTTGGTATAAAATTAATTTTTAGAAATACAAATTTTTAATTATCGTTTTATACCGATACCCAGATTAAGTCACTTTGTTTCGAAAAATGTAAAGCTTTGAACATTTTTTATAAAAATTTCAAATGAAAAGTTATAAAATAAGGCTAAAACTAAAGAATAATTATAAGTGGAAATCTCGTTTTTCAAATAAATTTAAAATTTTCCTTTTATTTAAAAACTTGATAACAGTTTATGGTTTTTGAAAATAAAAATAAAGATGAAACGTTAAGTATTAAATTGCGTTGACATTTATAAAAAATGTTTAGCCAGGGTTTATCAAACTTTGCTTTTCACATTTTTTCACCAAGTTTTTGTTTTTCGAATCGCACTTGAATTTATCTTCAAAATATAAAGCATCTTTTGTAATAAACATTATTAAAGTTAACTAAATTAACAAAAATGTTTCAATGTTCAATTTTATTCAAAATAGTTAAGGGTGACAATAACGCCGACATTGCTTTACAATTTTCCCAGAAAACAAAATATTTATGCAATACATTGCACTAAAGAAAACCGGTTAAAAGTTTCATATAAATTTGAATTGAAAATTGTAAAAAATATTTGTTAATCTTGAAGTAATTGATGAATTACTAGGAATTACAGCAACAGCGCACTTTTTTCAGCATCAATAAAAATCACAGTAGGAAGCAAAAACAAACACTTAATATCTTCTTATTAAGAAAGAAAGAAAAAAAATAGTTTATATACATACTATGTATTAATCTATATATGTACTATTACTATTATATAAACCATTACACATACAATCTATATATTTACCTATATTACATAAAAAAACAAAATAAATTTAAAGATATACAAAAAACAAAAACATAATGGAATAAGTTTTAATAAAGAAAACAAATAAGATATGTTGAAAGTTCTAAGTAAAAAAAAAATATTTAACCCTTTAAAGTAAAAAAAGTAGTTAAAAAAAAATCATTAAAAATTTTAACCTCACAACACCTGAAAAAAATATCGTTATATATTTCATATTAAAATAAATATAAACTATTTTTAATTTTTTTAAATTAATTCCCTTTAATCGCGTAATTAGTTCTACTCTTTTTTTTTAATTATTTAACAATTTTATTTAATTTTTACTACAAAAGTCTATTTTATAGAGCAAAAACAATTATTTTAAACATTTAAATTTAAACAAAAAAGTGTAACGTAAACAAAAAAGTTAGCATTAATTTCTATACAAAAATATTAAACGTAAAGTAAAGTAATGATTAAATTAAATTTTAAAATTAACCAGAATTAATTAAATTTAAATGGAAACAAAAACACTGACTGTTAATTGTAAAACAATTTCTTTAAATTAATTAAAAAATTTATTCTATATAACTATGATTTAAAATTAAAGTTATATTTTAATGAAATATATAATATACATAATTAAAAAATATATTAAACAAAAACGAAAAAAAAACAACTTTATTAATTTTACCACACACACAACAACCAATAACAGAACTTCTCCCTGTTCCAAGAATTAAAAGAAAATATTTTTTAACAAAACAAATACATATTACACTTATATATTATCAACTAACATAAAGTAAACACATAAAAAATCAATTACAAAAAAAAAAAACAAATAATCTTAAATATGATTTTTTTTCACCCTCTTTAATTTCTACTCTTTAAATCATAATTTTTTTAAGAAAAATATATGAAAAAACTTTTAAAAACAAAAACATTTTAATTTTTTATTTTATTAATTTATGTTTTAACACAAAAATACATTGTTAAATATAAATGGGCGTATTCATACAGTGAATCGATCCCATAGAAAAATAGCTGCATGATCGCTTAAAAATTTGAAAAAAAAAATGGATATAAAAAACATATTTTTGTAAATGATTTTGGGTCAATGATAACGAATCTGAATCAAAAATATTAAACTATAAAATAAGCGCCCCGGTAGACTAGTTGGAAGCGAGCTAGCTTATCAGTGCGGGGGTCATGGGTTCAATTCTCACCAGAGGCTCTGGTCGAGCCAATAGCCTTTGTTGCTAGTCATCTGTTAGGATATTAGGATATAATTTGTAATTATATCATTAATATAAATAAAATAAAAAAAAAAATAACTGATGTTATATGGCGGTGAATATTTTGCATAACATTGTGAATAAATTTTTGGTTTCAGGTTCATAATCATTGACCAAAGTTATTTACAACTGTGTCTCCTAGATCCAAAATATAAACTTTTTAAAATCCAACAAAAGACCCACAATTTGAAATTTTTTAATTCTGACATTAGATTCCTGGTTAGGAAAATTCCTATGTGAAATTTTATTCCTTCATATGCCTCTTAATCGATTCATCAACTATTTTTTGTGTCCCTTTCTATGGACTCGATTCACTATGAAGTCTCTAATGAAAAAAGTTGTGTTTAATCTGTAAGTTTTACGTTTGAATACAATATATTCTCATGAAGCCTTTACGTCAAATGCTTTTGATCTTCACGAATCATCAAATTTGCAAGTGAATGACATCGATTATGTTAATGCATATTTTTACATATTTTGCTATAAATGCAGATCTTGCTATTTAAGAATATTTTAATCCACATTTTCAAAATTTTGTATACACTTTGCTATATAACTTGGAAAATTTTAGGCATGTTGTTTGCTATTTTTCTAAAAACTTGGTTTTACACAACTTGCATAATTTTATAGAAAAAATAGTTTTTTAAATTTATGATTTTTGTTTGTTTCAGCTTTGCTTTAAAACAAGACTAGCTTTAAAACCTAACAGCTTTAAAATTGCAACTAAAGCAGATCCACGCACACAACAGCTTTTTACGATAAAAAAAAAATGATTTGGGGCAACAGACCTACTTGTGGGACATTGTTGTTAAATAAAGTAGTTTACGAATCACAGATAAATAACTTCGAAATTATCAGCTTCAAGTTTTTGTTTTGAGTTTATAAACCACTTTATTTTACAAGGTATGTCCCACAATGTAGTCTATTACCCCAATTCAACTTTTTTGTGTGTTTTATTAAAGATGTTGGGGCGGGGATCTGTTTATGTTATAATTTTAAATAAGTTTTTTTAAGGTATTAAGTTGTATGTTTGTTAAAAGCTATTTATTTTGGAGTGGAGCTCCTTTTTTGTTTTCTGTCACAAAGACAAAAGTGTACCTTTCAATTTTTAAACAAAAAATTTAATTGATATTTCCATTCGTTTACTTTTCTCAGTCAAGTCCAGTAAGAATTACTCAGTATAACACACAGAGAGTATGACAAATTTAATTGAAAAGAAAATTTTAGAATTTTCCCAACAAACGATACGTGTCGTTTTCGGTACCGTTTTTTTTTTTTTTTGGATCCATATACCTACCAGAAAACGGATTTTAAGGAACATCGAAACTGATTCGAATCCTTTGAAATACCGGTCCGCATTCGTACTGTTTTTTCAACAAAAACGAGTTTGTGTAAATTCCTAAATTTTTTATTTTTGGATAGCAAATTTGAGTTTTTTTCTTTAAATTTATAAGGATATTGAAAAAATAAAACTAACAAATTTAATTAAATGCACAATCATCACTATCCATCACTGCGGGTGTTGCCTATTAAAAATAATAAACTAAATCAAAATTTTAATTTAGGTTTAAAAAAAGCACACAATGAAATTTGCATATTTGTTAACAAAATATAGTGTATGTTCGTAAATACAGTAGTTGCGCGTCACTGCAGCATAATTAAAGCATCACTTGGCAGCACTGATTTACCTCAAACGTTTTTTATGCAAGCAACTGACAGTGCTGCCGCAATTTTTTGCAACTATGGCATCATTAAAGTTTCTGATGCAATAGTGCGAAGTCTTCTTTTTCGTTTTAATAATCAAAAGCCGTTTAATCTTTCTATTAATTCTTTTTTTTTTATTATAAGTTAACAAAAAGTTTTCATTTTACCATCAACATTTTCAATAATATTGGTTAATGTTATTGTGGTGAACATAATTTTATCTTTTCCAAATCGTTCTAAAAAGCAAACTGTGCAGTTGTTGAGCAGTGGCAAAGCATCTGCAACAGATGATCACGCATTAGCAACAAAAATTGGTATAACTGGCGCAGTGATGCACAAATTTTCTGCATTTACGAACGTATCCATATTTTTATTTGCAAAATTACATAAATTTGGACACACCATCGTAAAACTTGTTACGATGATGGATATCACTTGCTATTTTCGCTGTGTGATGGTGGTAAAGACTTGAACGCGCGACCTATGTGTAAAGATCACAGATATTTTTTAAGTATTCGTTTTTCACAACAAAACGAATTCAAAAGCAACGAAAAAAAAACTAATGAAAATAGGTGAAGTCCGTATTTGCAGGTACACCAAAAAGTATTGTCTTTGAAAATTCAATTCCGTTGATGTTTCGTATGCGTACGAAAACGTATAATAGAAGCCGGATTCTTTCTTGGAATTAAACAACATAAATGTTAGGAAACAACCGTAATTAACAATTATTTATTTTTGGCAAACCTTTTACTAACAAGTTTGGAAATAGAGCTAAATCTGGCGATAAAGCAATTCGAACTATAATTCATTGATTTTGGCCAATGTTCATTTTTGATTGCTCCACAAAAAAAATAATAAACGACGTGACGCCTTGAAACTTAAAAAATAATTTTTAAAAGGAGGTTGCCACTTTTCATCAAAGTATTTTTTTTCTCTCGTACCTAAACACTATTCAATCTTCTTTGAGCACTAGTTGGTCTCGATGTGATCCAGTCAACCTCTACATAGTAATTAATACTTGATAACAAACAAATATAAATATATAAGGTGTACGCAAATTTTTAATTATGCCCAAGTTTGTTCTTTTAGCATAACAAACAATTTGTTTTAAATAAATGATTTTTGTCATCAGTTATAATTGGTTGTTTAGTCATTGGCTTTCAAAAATTGTAGTGCCAAAAAATTTCATTACAATTTCCATGAAATAATGCCAATGAAATCGTCAATTGATCCATTCAATTAACTACTAGTCACAGGTATGGTTGAAATTGTGTTAACAGTGGTACTTTTAGTTAAAATTTTTCAAGTTTTTAAGATGTTTATTTTGGATTTTTATAATATCCTCTGCATTATTAATGCATAATTAACACAAAACTTAAAATATTTTTATTGGAAAATAAGCTTTAAAAAGCACTATTAAAAGTTTTTACCAATACCAGTTCGCATATACGCTTTTTCCGATGTCGAGCGAATTGATTTATCTTTACGACTGTGGCTTATTGGCGGTACCTTAATACTATCGTTGATGCTTACAATTTATTCCATCTTCCCTTTTATTTATAAATAAGTATTTTCTATTTCATAGTTACATTTAATTATGATCTCAAACCTAACAAATTCTAAATGTAATTAAAAACAGAGTACGACATACCAAACATAGGGTACGATGTAATTTATAATCAAATAGAAGAGACAACACTGAAAAATATAGAGTTGAAAAATATTGTTATACATGCCAGATTCCCAATTCCTTCCCAGAAATGGAAACATTAGCAGTTGGATTGGCAACCCTGTTAGATAGACTGGCAAACATGTTTTATAAAAATAGATGGAAAGAGCACATAATTTCGCATATCGCTTTTCCTTTGAGTGGTTGATGCATAGCTGTTCAAACCATAAGTTGTTGTGGGTGGTAGTTCAGAATGAAGCTGACAATGACCTATGCCCAGACTCTATAAGTCGATTATCATTTATCGTCCACTTTCGAAGTTAAAAATCTACTAATTATTTATTTATTTTATTTATTAATCATATAATTACAAATTATATGTTAATACCCTAACCGAGCACTAGCAACAAAGGACTTCGGCGCGTTGTAGCGAAAACAGACCAAGAGCCTCTGGTGGGAATTGAACCCACGACCCCCGCACTGATAAGCTAGCACTTTATCAACTAGCCTACCGGGGCGCTCATCTACTATTTATATTAAATACCAATTTTAAATTTTGTTACATATTATGTAAAAGACACTAATTTTCAATCTTAGAGTTTTAATTTCGAAAGTGGACGATAATCGTTGCCCGTCTTATAAAATCTGGGCACTGCTCGACCAGATCGAATTACCTCAGATACAAAATTCAAATGTAAAACTCTTTGCTACAGGTTAAGAATAACATGTTACTAGATAAGGAGTTACCTTGATGGACATGCTGTTGTTAAAATAATAGGTTTTGTAATAAAAAGGAAGAGCTTACCTACCTTTATTTCGTATTACAAAACTCATTATCGAGTAAACGAAGGTTTTGCAGGGATGAGTCATAGCACTTTTAGGCCCGATGACATAATGTCCTGTTCAAATAAAACAAATTATCGGGTATATATTAAATTTTCGAACGAAAATCTTGCAAAAAATTAAAATAGGCCTGTTTTTTATCCCCGTATTTTTTTATCTTTCGTTAAAAATTTCATATTCGGTTTTTAAACTGAAATACATTTTTTTTTTAATTCTAACAAAAAGATTAAAATTTTTCAAAAATGCAATCACAGAAATCGAATTAAGCTAAATACAAAACAGATTGTTTAGATTTTGTTTAATTTAATTCCAGTAATTGCAGTTTTACAAAATTTTATTTTTTTCTTTCACATAATAGGTCTGTACGAGGTAATTTTGGGTAAAGTCTGGTAAAATGAGAGTAAGCAAAAAATTCTCTCACAAAACCATAAAAATGCCCAAAATACTGCGAACGCACAAAACCACATTTGATACCCAAAAATAAACGTCAAATTTATTCATATTAAAAAACAGCTTAATTAATAAATATATTTGAAATGTGAAATATCTATTTACATTTTTAAATGAATTTTTCATTATTAAGAAGGAAAAGTTATTTATAATAAATTTTTAATTAACTTTAATTTTTTTCAAAAATGCAAAACACCAAATTTATTAGCAACAGCTGTTGATCTGACAATTTTACCATTTTACTCAAACAAAAAGTACGGGTAAGTTCTGGTTAAAAGAGAAACACAATTACTCTCTTATGAACGATCTCATTTACCCACTTTTTGTTACAAGAATGCTTTCTGGTAAGATTGAGTTTCCGCGGGCACCCGCGATAACGTACGTCGAACACACCTTATATTAGAAAGTGTTATGATACGTTTCCATGTTATTTTGACGAATAAAAATATATGGGAAAACATGTACAAAACAGTGTTCTGTTTCGAATCAAAACACTTTTAGTGGAAACGTAGCCTTAGATTTACATAAAAACATTATTTCAAACAAAGAAACTAAATATTGCATTTTAAACGAAATAAATACAGCGTTTAAAAAGAGATCTATAGAGTAGATTTTCGTGATCGTGCGTAAGTAGAAAAATATATTCGTGCGTGATTGTAATTTTTAAGTCGAGATCGTGCATGAGTCAAAATTCGCTCGCGTGTCCATCTCTAGAATAATGTGTATATGAAAACCTTAGAAATCTTCAAAACCGAACTGCTTAAGATAATTGATTTAATATGCTAAACACTTCATTAAGAATACTGACTGATTTAAAAATCTAAGTCAAAAATATAACAATTAGTCCTGTTCTGAATTCCGAAACTTTTTGAATAGAGTGGATTTGTAAAATCTCACGGAAAACAAATCGTCGGAAATTCGCAGTTTCGAAAAGTTTTTGGAATTTTATAAACAATTTTTATTATTTTTTTTAAATACTTTGGCAACAATAAAGGGGCATTCGTTTATTTTCACCGAAGAGTTTAGAAAATAAATAAAAAAATGCAATTACTACAAAAAAATATATAAGATGTGACTGTAAAAAGGAAATTGATATTTTTTTCGCGTTTTTTAATTAATAAATTTATATATTTTCAGCCGTATGCATAGATATTTAGTTGGGTCTTGTAACAGCCTTATAAAGAAAATTTGTTGTTGTGTTGCGTGTTAATTTGATTTATAGTGTGTTATAAAAAATCAACAAAATGTATATAGATACGGCTGTTATTGTTTTACTGATAGATTCGTCTCATAATAATTCAAGCATAAAAGTTGTCAGATTAACCTTTAGTTTTTCTTTAAAACAGATCATTTCCTATTTGCAGACAAAATCTTCCCTTGTGCCTAACATTTCCAATGCCTTAACCAAGCTTTTTTCTACATCATATAAAACATAGAAAAAAAAACGAACGTGAACAACAAAACGTCAATAAAATTCTTAACATTTCCTTTTTTCAAAGAACTCGGAACACATTGACGTATTTTTTATTATACTGGCCCGGAGGGAAGATGAGAAGTGAAAACAACAAGAATTCAGGCTCAAGAGATTTTTATAAAACAACCAATGTATTCAAACTAATACACTTTACATACATACATTTATTTATTTTTTTTTATTGATTTCAAATGTAATGTAAATTTAACAAAATCTAATGCTGAGTAACATAATGGAAGTTAGTTTATAAAAAAAAATGTAAACAAATGTATACAGTAAGTCTTATAATTACAAATAATTCTAACATCAATCTAAGTATATGAAAAAATACAATGTAATTAATTGCGTAAAGAGTATATAACATTTTGTTTCTAATTTTTAAATATATGGACTGATTTTTATTAATTATTGAATATATTTTAAGTAAATTTATTACCAAACGAGCTAAACATACAGTTTTAAACAAAAAGTAAAGAATGAAACTAACATCTCCAAGTTAAGGTATTTTTCTCTCTATAATAAGCGATAAGTAACTGAAACAAATTATTATTTTAACTTAACTTTTTAGGCATAATGTAACCTTTTCGAAAATGCATCACTGCCATTCATCTGAAGTGCATCGCGTTCGTAAAAGCAACAGCTGGAAACACTGAAATTATCAGATGTTTAAAAAAAGTCATCACAAATCAGAGGAGGCACAAAAAAAAAGTTAACATGCTTAAAAAAATGGCTGATGCTAATGCATTAGTTGACTTGCATTGATTGCATTTTCGATCAGGCCCAATCTCATAACTATATTTAAAAGTGGAACTTTCACATACTGTTACTCTTATATATATATTTTTTTTTAACAAATTATATTTTCCTTAAAAATTGCAGGTTCTGCAGGTTTACTTCTTAACGCTACTACTATAGTTATACCCAAGTTAAAATTTTGTATCTTTAAAATTTTTATTTTTTTATATGCGGATTTAAAATTTTTTTCATTCTTTAATCTGTTATTTCCACCTCATTTTTTAATTTTTTGGAATTATTTTGTTTTAAAATATTTAAGGTGTACGCTCAAAAGTGTGAGCAACTGTAAATTAGGCATATTAATTTGTTCATAGCATATCCATATATGACTTCATATGTTTCATACCAAAACAAAGCTTAAGTTACTTAAGCCAATTGTAGTTGTCTTTTATGTGGACCTTTAAGTCACCATTGCTGATGATTATTTTGGCTCTTTTGTACCGCATCTTCTTTCGTTCTGAAAGGAACTTCGGGCGATAAGTTCTCCCACTCTTGTCTGATATTCTCTTTAGGAGCTTTCAAACATTGTGGCTTGTTCACATAGATCCGTGACCCCCCAAAGAAAAAAGTATGGAGCGGTTAAAGCGGGTGATCTTGCTGGCCACTGGAAAATGTGACATTAGGCGACTTGGATAGGTGAATGCTTCTCAGTGCCCCAGTTTGTTAACGTATTCGTTCAAGTAGAAATGGGCTCATGATAAATTTGGTCAGAAAATCAGTGACACGTCAGTTCTTGTCTTATCTATTTACTTCACAAATATTTACAGTTGCCGTCATTTGCAAAAGTTATAGCATCTTCCGATAGGATTAAATAAAGTAAAGGCACATATTCAGAAAGTAACAATCGAAATGTTTTAATTTCAACGTCTCGTTTCTGAGGAGATCTTTTGCATCAGCCTAGCTGAAAATAATTAATTTGCTTTGTTTTTGAAAGCTATTTATAAATTACAATTTTTTTAACAAATACCATTTGTAATTAAAAAAAAGATAAGAAAATACCAAAATGTTATTAACAATTGAATGTCTCGCTTCAAAAAGGTAATAGCAACAATTTTTTTGCTTAATACAACATTTCAGCCATTACCTGTGAAGAAATATTGGACCTAATTACGGTTGGCGCAGTTGATATCAAGTCTAAACTGCAGTAGATTTGTCGGGAGAGTTGTGTTTATTTGTAAGTTTAAAATAAAAATAACGTTTTGTATGCAGGCATATTTTTCGACATCTGCAACGCCAATCTCAATCAGGTGATTGTTAAAAATTTTTATGCATTTTTGACTGCGAATTTCAAAAAATTAATTTTTACGAATCAAGAAACTTAAAAGATGTAAACATTGTAATCATATTCTGAACTCTGAAAAATATAAATAAATAATAAATGTATTATTTGAAATAATTTTTATCTTTTATTAAACTTTTTCTTTTACTTATAACTTCAGAATTCTGCGAGCTTAGGGTTTTTTTTGTAAAAATATTATTTATTTTCAATATTTCGCTACTCTATTATTTCCTGAAGATAATATTTTTTCATAAAAAACCAACATTAAGGTCGAAGAATTTTGAAGTTATGTGTAAAAGAAAAGGTTAAATATATTATAAAAATTCGGAATATTTCCCAATAAGTTAAAGGAGTACCAAAGGCTTCGATAGTACCACAAATAGCACTTAGGTGCAAACTTTGCCATCCCTGTCCTCTACAGTGTTTAAATACAAATGATGTAAAAAAAATTTATGTGAAATATTGGAGGTGAAAAAACTGTTGTGAAAAACTTTTGTGAGGTAAAAATATTTTTGTGGTGAAAAAAATTTTTAGTGATGAACAAATTTTTAGTGGTGAAAATATTTTTGAAACAGAATGACAAACTGATTTATACCCTCACAATATATGGTAGAGGGTATACAAAACTTCCCATAGCTTCCCTTGTAATGTGTGAAACTACTTTAAAACCCACAAATCCATAAATATCACCGACATCTACCTCGTCATATAAATTAAAAACATTAATATGGTATTAGAAATTATTTTTTAAGAACAAAAGTACATTTGAGGTTCTTTATTGTGGCACACAATGTACTATAGTATTAAATATAAATGTGCTATAAGCAGAGCTTTGAAGAATATATTCTTTTTTTAATTAATTTGCCACAATTTTAATCTAAAGTGAACGAATTCTTTCTCAAGTGAATTCACGCAACTGAACGGGTTCAAATCCAATGTTGATCAAATCAAATGATTCAAAAAACAAGGAACGCGTTCATTTTTGTAAATCAAATAGAAAAAATAATTCTTTCAATTTATTAAAAAAAGGTGCAAAAAAATTGTTTGAGGTGAAAAACTCTTTTGGATATGAAAACAACTTTTGTGTTGGAAAAAAATGAGCGACCCCAACCTGCGTTCGCGCCGCCATCGCCATTTCAACAGACGAAAATCATCATCATAGGATTAATGCATACTGTATGGGGTCTTATAAATTACATACATATACGCTCACCATATATGGTGGAGGCTATCCAGTACAACACCGGTATTAAGGAAAAAGGTTTTTGAATTCTGGTATTTTTGAAATAAAGGGTTTCTTTATTTGTATCGATAACGGTTTTATTTATTTATTCGTAAAACAGTAAGCCTATAAGGCCAAAAAACGTATTACTAAGTAGTACATAATATTCAAATAATTGTTAATAATAATAAAAGTATGAAAACTATATAAAGTAGCAACTTAAATCTAAAACTAAAACACTCTTGTAAGATACAGCCGAAATACACAAATATGAAACCCAAGAATCAGTAGTCACAATCAGCGAAGTTCAGACAAAGTTACTGATTCATCAGAAATTGGTTTCTCTGGAAATAACGAAAAAGTCTATTTTTAAAAGTATCGGTGGAAACAGTTAAATCATGCAAATTCTCTGGCAAGCGATTCCAAATCCTCGCAGTTCTCACAAGAAACGATCGTTCATAAACTGAGCAACTGTAAATAGGATAAACAATGTGTGTGTTTCTCTCAGATCTAAAAAACACAAATTTAGAAGCCAAACAATGAGGTACCTGAAATTTGAGGATTTTAAAAAGGAAAATAAAATTACGTAATTGGAGATGTTGTTCAAAAGTACAGCCCAAAAATTCATAAACAGCTCCAATAATGCGATCATGATCATCAAAAGCAATTCCAAACACAAAACACAGAACACGTTCAAGCCTATCAATATTATAAGATTGGTACACTCAGAATATTATGTAGTTAACTGTTTGTAGTTTAATAAAAAAGTTCTCCGTTCCATTTAAAAATAAAGGAAGATACATTTATTTTTCAAAGAAACATCTATATTAACTTTTTTATACATTTATTTGAAATAATTTACTATCATTTACCGATTTTTTTCAGTTTCATTTATTTTTTTCATTTGTTTGAAATTTAATAAAAATTTACCCACAAAACGGAAACTTGTGGTTTATTTGTGTCCGTAACAGTTATTACAAATTTAAATTTTGTTTGCTGTCTGTTTCAAAAAAAATATTCAAAAAATTTCAATTTGTTTTTTATTTAAATTGGTTGTATATATACAAAATTTTTCAATACAATTTACAAGAACTTCATAAACACACAAACATATACAAATACATTCTCACAAAAAGTGTTTATAGCTTCATATGCATACATACATTTTGTATTGTACGAGTATATTAAAAAAAAAAAAAAAAAAAACAAAAAATACAAAAACGGAAATAATTTCAAATAAATGAAAAAAACATTTATTTTTTAAGGATTGGTGGGTAAAATTTTGACATTTATTTTAACTGATTATATCAGTTGTTTCTTACGGATGTGTCAGTTGATTAATCAACATTTAAAAATAAATAACAAATGGCATTTAATTTAAATGAAAATTAAGTAGACCGGTTTTTAAATGAAATATCATTTCTTTTAAATGATATTTTCAGTTATTTTAACTTACAAACTTTTTTAAGTGTACGCTATCTTATAACCTCAATACCATAATTAATGTGCGACATAAGTAAAGCGTGCGCAATTGTGCGCTTAGATTTTAATGGCAAGTGCAATCCAGAGTAATATAGTGATCTAAGACCCAAGGTAACCCTAGCAGATATAATATCCACCTGGGAACCAAAATTTAAGTACTCATCAATTAACAGACCTAAGCATTTGAGACTATTAACAAACATAATAATATTGGGATGAACAACATCACGAAAAAGTGAACGAAACATGATAGCCTTGGTTTTAAGGGTATTAATAGTAAAGTCATTATCCACCATCCAATCATTTAACTTAGTAAGATTGAAATTAATTACCGCCTCCAAGACATCAGGAAACTCTCTTCTACTACTAAAAAGCAGTTGAATGTCATCTGCAAATATAAAGGGTTTAACCAAATGTAAGTCTAAACAATCCACACAATCATCTAAGTACAACAAAAAGAGAAGAGGTCCAATGACAGAACCCTGAGGAACTCCAGAATAAAGAGAAGCAACATTAGAATTAGAACCTCGTAAACTGACAAATTGTGATCTGCCCTGCAAATATGAATAAATTAACTTACAAGCCACCTTAGAAAAACCAAAAATTCTATAAAGCTTTCTAATAAGGATGTCATAATTTAAACGATTGAAGGCTTTAGATAGATCAAAGGACACCAAAATTACATTTCTGTCATCATTAAGATTTTCTCTCACACTCTCAGTAATGCCTAGGAGCATAGCCGATGGGGAAATTGGAAGTCTTTAATGAGGTAATACTGCGATACATAATGAATTATCTGATCCTTTAACAGGAGCTCCATTATCTTTGAAAGCGATGGTGGAATGCTAATAGGGCGAAGATTCTCATTATTATACGAGGAACCCCTCTTGGGTATGGGAACCACACGTGCAAATTTCCAGCAGTCTGGATAAGTCGATGTTGTTATTATCATGTTAAAGTAATGCAAAATAGGTTTAGAAATATATGGAAAAATTAGTTTAATAAACTTAATAGGAAAACCATCAGTTCCAATAGCATTAGATTTGACCTTACCCAACGCCAAACATAAGACATAAATATCAACACAATTAAACGAGAAACGAGAAGGATGCCAACCCAATTAAAAGGATTAATGCAATTGTATCCGTATTATAATTTAAAAAAATAAAATTTCCGTTTAGTGATTAAAAATTATCTGTTAAATGATTTTAGCCGCGTTCACAATTATATAGTGACTCTACCAAATGCAGAGTAGGGTTACTTCAAAAAATATTTGACATTATTTGACATGATATTTTACATAATTTGAAGTCTTTTTAGTTTTCATTATACCCTCCACCATATATGGTGAGGGTATATATCAGTTTGTCATTCCGTTTGTAACATGTCGAAATATAGGTTTAAGACCCCATAAAGTATATATATTCGTGATCCTTATGCAATTTTAAGTCGATTTAGCGATGTCCGTCTGTCTGTCTGTTGAAATGGCGATCACGACGCGAAGACGCAAGCGGGGGTGCCTATTTTTACCCAGATTATTGAACATCCTCCCGAGCAGTTTGGTATTTAAAATGAGCAAAATCGGTTAAGCGGTTCAAAAGTTATGAGTGAAAATGTGAAGGTACCTCTAAATTTTCCATACAAATTTGTACAATTTTTCTGTATCTATTTTTTTTTCTGTTAAGTAAGTAAAAATGTTATTAAGTCTTCTTATTGTTCGATTAACATTCTTAGAGCTTATATGTGTGTTACTCTGATAACTAAGTTAACGTAAAAATCAACAATGTTAAAGTCGCTAACAGAGCAGACCTCTGTAAATAACATTGCTAAAACTAAATAAATAACATTACTAAAACTAAATAACAAAAGTTCGTTACATAAATTGACAAAACATATTCATATTACAGTTCATGCAAAATTTAGTATATACGTATATCATCTTCAGCCCCAATGGCGGAGGGTATTCAAAGATTCGGCACAGCCGAATTTAGCCCTTTTTTACTTGTTTTTTTATTTAAGTAAGACTGATAAAATCTTAAATTTTGTATTTATTTTATACTTCTTTATAATATATTTTTAAATTTGTTGAAAATTAGGGACGTGATACTTGTAATGATAAACAGTTAACAAAAAAGTTAGCAAACTGCAAAATGTTATTAGGAATAAAGAGAAAAAAGATAAATTTGCAACAGTGTGGAGTACTCCACAATTGTAAACGCTCCTTTACACTACAATTTCAAAGTTCATAAGTTTTGTTTTTGCTTCAAATTTTATATAAATATTTAATTAAAATTTAAGTAGATTTACGTGCATATTTCTGTGACAAGCTGTGATTGTCATAAGACAATTTTTAATATTGAAAGTCTTAATTGTCCATACAAAAAAAAAAAAAAACAATAAAATTCATAAAATTCAAATTTTATTTGTCAATATTGTGATGGTGTCAATATAAGGTCTTAACTTATTCGTATTTTCAAAAATTTAATTTATTGTGACTTTGCAACAACAAACACAAGGGGAATACAGTCGCAACTAGAGTTACAGACTTTTTCGTAGGAATATGCACGATAGACTTGCTAAGTGGTTATAAATATAGAATTATAGAATTTATAAAAATGCTGCTAAGTCATGGAAATTCTTGACTTTTTTCTTTTAAATGTAAACAAAACTATTTAAAATTTTTGCATTTTTAATTTTATAAAGTATTAAAAACAACAAAAGCTAACAAATGAATTATGTTTGTTTTTAAAGGCAGAGCAGGGCAAACAATATAATATAATCTATTTCGCTTTCCGGCAAAGTCCATATACGAAAAGGGCTTTCGTACAAAGATGGCCCCAAATACTCAAATTGTATTTGCTTACAAAAAATAAACCTATAATCTTCTTGTAAATGTACGCCCTTGTATTTTATGTCAAAATTTTAAACAATTAAATTTATTTACAATGCTTTATTTATCAAAATTTAATATAATTTTTTCAACAAAAATAAGTATTTACAACAAATTTTTGCACAGTTTTTGTATAAAACGTTAGAACATAATACACAATACGGGATCCCAAATGTATTAAGTGCTTCCATTAAAGCAAGCATATAGCGTTATATGAATAGCATAAATAAAGGATTTCACAAGGTGTACTAAGTGTTGTATTTTTTAAGCAATGAGACAAGTCCATGGCGTTCAGACTGAAAACAATGGTCAATTGTATTTAAAAAAAATCAGAGTTGTTAAAATTTTAATATCTCTATAACGACGATTTTCTGTTGGGCTTTCTTTTTCTCAGCGCTCTTAAACATAGCACACAAAGCTTAGGTACAAATTTTGCAACGTATTATCATCTGTTGTTATTTATTTTAAAAATAAATTTTAACAACTCTGTTTCCAAAAGCACAACACATCACATACAAAAACTAGTACACGCTCTATAAACAACCAAAATATTTGTTTTTGTGCACAATTTTGTCGGAAACTTATATACTATAAACCGATTTAATTATATTTTCAATTTTTTAAACGGGTTTTTGTTTTCAGAAACATTGTGCAAAGTTCAGACCTTATTAAAATCTCTTTCAAACTGATCAAAACATTTTGGGTGCCTTATTAACTGCTTTCACAGGTTTGAAATATATGTATATTTTTTTAATTTTAAATTTTTATTTTGTTTTGAAAAAATTTGGGAAAAACTCTAAATGCATTTATTCTGTTTTAAGGATGCGTGCGAGCTGGCTAAATAAAATTTAAACTAAAATCGAGTTGACAAATTGCTATGCAATTTAAAAAATTATTCAAAACTTTTTATTCCTTTTGTCAATCTGTATTTAGTTTAGATATTATTTAGCCACCTCGCACAGGGCCTAAATAAAAATTCAAAGAAAAATTGTTTGGTTTATATTTGGAAATTTTATTATTGTTATGCCAACAAACTTTATATATATAACAGAACTATGGCCCTAAATTTTAAAAACTATTTTAAAAGCAATATTTTTAGAAAACAAAAATTTTTACGCCAAACTTATCGTTTTGGGATAGCCATATTAATTCAGATTTGTTAATCCGTTTTGTTTTTAGCAAACATTTCCTAAATATTAGGATGAGTCATAAATTTAGAACTTAATTAGCTAGTATCAGTGGTATTCAGAATATTTGGCGCATATTCTTAAAAGTCTGTAAAATGAACCGGTTTGTGTGCTTTTTGGTTTATATGTTTAAGGTTTCAGAGTAAGAAATGATTTTTATTAATATATATCTTATGTTAAATTTTAGTATTACTCAATTTTACAAACTTTTTAAACCACATCTAAAATTTCTTCTATCATATATTTTTTTATTTTAATATTTCTTCTATAACAATTTTTACATAGTAATATAATGAAATATCTTTACATTTTAAAAAATAAGCTGTTATTGTAGTAAGAACTCAAAAAAAATCAGGTAGCAAGGCCATTTATTATTAATAAATATATATATATATATAAATATATACACATAATGACGGTCTGTTTTATAGCATTTCTAGGTTTTAAAACATTTAAATTTCATTGATTAAGTTGTTAAATATGGATTAAAAATAATATTTAAATACAAAAAAAAAACTTTTTGAATGAGAATTTTACATACAAAAAAGATGTTTAAACAATGCTCGATTAAGCTAAACAATATTATAGAATGTAAACATCTACAAGAACAAAAATAATACATTAAAAATTTACAATATTAAATTTATTAATCTTTAGTTGTAATAAATTGAACACAGTGCCTAAGTAATCAAAAACAAAATAATAAACAAATATCTTTCAAAGGACATTGTTACTAAGTATTGCATAAAAATATATTTAACCAAAATAAAATAAATTTAAAGAAACAATAACGAGAAACCTAAAATATGAATGTTTATATACAAAAATTTAAATGGTAAAATTAAAAACAAAAAATAAAGTCTTAAAATAAATTTGCAAAATTTAAATCAACAAAAATCTCATAAATAATTGACATACTCTATAGACACAAACAAACGGAAAATAAATTATTAATAATTTCTTTAATATTTAACACGATAACTTAATAGTTTACAATAAAATAAGTGTGTATGTGTATACTCTTCAGCAGAGTTTTGTTAAATTTACTTATTTAAAACAACAAACAAACAAACGAAATTATAAAATATAAAACTCCCTTTAAACATAAAATAAAAACAAATGATATCTTACAGCTAAATTAAACTTAAAAATAATAGTATTAATGTCGTCGTAAATCAATAAAAAGTAAATATTTATATTATATTATTAAAAATTATTTAAGTGTTTAGAGCAGTAATTATAAAAAAATAGCGGAATAACAATTAAAAATAAAAAAACAATGTAAAATTTCACAAAAATACACAGTAATTAAAAAAAAAAGGAAATAGTTTACTGCTTTTTAACCGGAGGTGTATTGGAAAAAAACCAAAAGTAAAATAATTATATTTGAAGGAAAAATCGAAAAGTATATTGCCTATGCAGCAAGTGCCCTTATTTTTTTTAGTGACCTTTAAATCGATTCTGTTTTTCAGTTCAGTCACAAAATGTGAAAATATCAAATTTTCCGGGAGTCAGATTTCGAACTTTGTCGGCAATTATCTCCGCTGTGTAAGAAAGTGTTGAAAAAGTCTAAATAACTTTTTGTGATTATGAAATCCATTTCCTATAATCTTGTAATTTTTAATAGGTCGTCAATTCGACAAACATTTGATATTTAAATTTTTTTTATTATTGAGTTGGCATCCATTTTAATTTACTTAAAGGATAATGTGAAAAATACTAATATTTCTTACAACAAAAAACTATATTTTTTTAATAGTTAGTACAATATTTGAAGATCATTCGTTGTTGTTGGTTAAACATAAAATTCATATTTTTCCATATATTAAAAATGCACGAAACGTGAATAAAACAAAGTATTTTATTAATAATAGGATGTCATCAACCGATGTGTATGATTTTTAGTTTTTAAACTACACTCAAAAAAATGAACATGGTATTTCTGTACAATTAGTTTTGGCCGACACTGTACATTAAATATGTATTAAAATCCGAAAAATACCATAGCTGTTAACTTTTGATTACGGTTAGTAATCAGTTAGATTCAGTATTGTCAGTTTTTTTTAAAGACTTTATCCCAAAATATTGATTTTTCATCCCCAAAAATCCCCAGATTGCTATTTGCTGGTCCCCAAAAATATCCAAAATGTTTTAAACCAAAATTTATATTTTAAATTAAAATTAGTTTAAAATAAAACATATTTTTGTAACGAATCATTTGCAGCGGTAATTTGTACATTTAAATTTATTTTATTTTATAAAACGAATACCGTCCAAGACATTTTTTTCGAATCTGATACTGAATTTCGGTGGAGATCTTGATACTTTATGGAAAGTCTCTAATACAAATCTAGTAAAAAAAAATTATTTTATTTATTTTTTGGTTGTGACCAGCACAATATGGACGTACAATCGTATCCGAACATCTTTGCGTATTTTTATAGCGTGCGGTCGAACTAAAAGTTTTTCGCAGTACGCGTGATGAATATGGGTTAACATCGAAAGTTTTCCAACGCAACCTCGTGTCTCAAAAACTACTACCTTTCAGAAGGGCCACAAAACGTTTTACAATAAGCTCGTAACAGTTTTTAATTATTGTTTTTTTTTAATTCGGTCTGAAAAACATTATGTTAATGTAATCCAGTTTTTGGTATGAAAATTTAACCCCGCTTTAGATTTAATGTAAAAGTATGGAGTAATATCGAATACTTAAAAGTATTGAGCAGTACCGAATACTCAAAAGTATGCACATTTTACAACTCTACACTGTTACCACCAATTCTTAGATATTATCAGGGTTGAACCAATAATAAAAATTAAAAGAAAAGAAAATATTGTTAATTTTATCCCCAAAAATTCCTATAAATTTTCAGGGTTGAACCAATAATAAAAATTAAAAGAAAAAAAAATATTGTTAATTTTATCCCCGAAAATTCCTATAAATTTTCAGGGTTGAACCAATAATAAAAATTAAAAGAAAAAAAAATATTGTTAATTTTATCCCCGAAAATTCCTATAAATTTTCTTGTCATCCCCAACAAATCCCCGGATCCCCAAACGGAAGTTTGTATCCCCATTCAAGAAATAAAATTCACAATTAGGAGATAAATCCCCTGAACTGACACACAGGTTAGATTACATTTAAAAAAAATTGTAATAAATATATAATTCTCTTTGAACAATTGCTGATTACTAATTGCCGAAGATCTCATCAGAACCCAAAGTTTGAAGAGCCACATTATTATATTTTAAGGCAGAGCAAAAACAAAAACCACAAATTTAAAAATTTCTTTTGTTAAACAATTTGGCTAACATTTATTTTATCTACGATATGGGGTGTTGGATGGAGCCTTATGAAGATCAAATAAAAGTCATGCTGTTTTTTATACCCTCCACCATATATGGTGAGGGTATATATCAGTTTGTCATTCCGTTTGTAACATGTCGAAATATAGGTTTAAGACCCCATAAAGTATATATATTCGTGATCCTTATGCAATTTTAAGTCGATTTAGCGATGTCCCTCTGTCTGTCTGTCTGTCCGTCTGTCTGTTGAAATGGCGATCACGACGCGAAGACGCAAGCGGGGGTGCCTATTTTTACCCAGATTATTGAACATCCTCCCGAGCAGTTTGGTATTTAAAATGAGCAAAATCGGTTAAGCGGTTCAAAAGTTATGAGTGAAAATGTGAAGGTACCTCTAAATTTTCCATACAAATTTGTACAATTTTTCTGTATTTATTTTTTTTTCTGTTAAGTAAGTAAAAATGTTATTAAGTCTTCTTATTGTTCGATTAACATTCTTAGAGCTTATATGTGTGTTACTCTGATAACTAAGTTAACGTAAAAATCAACAATGTTAAAGTCGCTAACAGAGCAGACCTCTGTAAATAACATTGCTAAAACTAAATAAATAACATTACTAAAACTAAATAACAAAAGTTCGTTACATAAATTGACAAAACATATTCATATTACAGTTCATGCAAAATTTAGTATATACGTATATCATCTTCAGCCCCAATGGTGGAGGGTATTCAAAGATTCGGCACAGCCGAATTTAGCCCTTTTTTACTTGTTTTTAATTAAATTTAATTTTAATGTCAAAGTAAACATTATTTGTTGAATAAATGTATTTGTTTTTGAAATTAAAATATTTGTTCATATTATTCATGTACCACTAGAATATTATTGCTTTTACGCATAATTCTAATGTCGCGTTGTTCAAAAGCATCTCCTACCATAACAACTGCAACTCATTGACCGTTGGAGCATTGAATCTACGTGAATGTTCTCCCAGAGGAATTTTATCCGCCTTTATTACAATCAATTATTGTAATTGTCACTAATCATTCTTTCTGATGCATGTTTAAATAACCTAATGAGTACGTTTTTTCGGCCTAAAATGTTTCCACAGACTGGATGATGATTGTAGTTGCATCGAAAACTCACTTTGTTCATCACCAAAAAAATAAATTTGCAAAAATTTAAGATCTTCATTTGGTAATGGATATAAACTACCAATCTTATGACGCACTTCTCCCTGTATTTTAAATGTGGAATGAAAAAACAGCGGGTAATACGCTTTCTTTCAACAGTGGCTAATCTATGCGGATCAGAAATGCGTTGTCTATCATTAATTTTTCGCGTTTCAAGATGTTGAGCTCGGTCATCAGGAGTTCGTAGAGCACGCATCAATGCGATTTGCAAGCTGTTTCGGCATAATGCAAAAGCAAATTAAATGTACAATTTTACATTTAAGCCGAAAATGAAGTAATACCTCATTCATACTTAACCCCAAAATACGTAATTTCGTTTTTTCAAGGTTTTTATTTAAAATTTGTAGGGAATTCGAAAGTCGAAAACTTAAAAAATCGAAAACACGTGTATTCAGTATGAACGTAGTATAAAATATGTTATGTACAACACAATTCACTTTTATAAATTAGTTATTATTCAATTCGACACTTAGAGCTGTTTGGTTTTTTGTTCAAATATTTTATTTAATTTTTATATTTAAGTTATTGTAGAATTTTTAATTTTATTTGTTTTTTCATAGATTTCTGTTTGAGTAAGTTTATCTCTTTTGAAAAAATTAGAAATATTAAGAAACAAATGCTTAACTTCAAAAGGCTTACCTTACCTTAAGTTCTTGACAAAATGCATCAAAGTTTCGACCGCTTCTCAAAAATTGGATCCAATTTATAATAAAGTCGACATGCCCGACTTAAATCTATTTTCTAGTTTTCTTTGCCTTTTTTTCTGATTCAATGTGATTAGGAATTGGATGCGTATGAGTGATATTTATTTAATCCAAATATTTTCTGTAGGAAATGTCGATAGTGAAACTGTACTGATTCACTATTGACTTTGTCACCAGTACTACTGACTAATTATGCCCCTGCCAACGCTTTCTGCTGTAGACATTTAACATGTGCGTGTCATTGCGAATCTACACAACTATTGGCTAGGTGTTGACATTGGAACCAGAGATTCACTAGTACATTTTAGTAATTCTAGTCTACACTTTTGGAAGTTTGGAAGGAAATAAGATTAAACAGGTGAATTTATTTTGTTAAATTAGATATTTTATTAATAAATTTTTTTTTTGAAATTTCATTAAAGTGAAAAAAATTTTCGTGCAAATTTTGCACAAAATCATCCACAGGCTCCGTAAAATCTTCATCAGGCTCCACAAAATCTCTAGAGTTGCACTATTTACTATAAATTGTTGCCTCCTTCTTGTTATTTTTATACAAAATTGATTGTTTTTTTCACAAGTTTTTTGCTCATTATATATTTTGTTGAAATTTGTATATTTAACTTTTAAATTAATGTTTTTTTATATTTTTATTAAAAACTTTATTTTTGCATGCACACGTATTTTAAACAAAATAAAACAATAAAAAAAAACAAGAACAAACACAGCTTTGCAGCTGCAAAAAAGGGATGTAAAAAGTATAGACGCTTTGTGGACATATCACCAAAAATTCACCAAAAATAGTCGACAAAAGTGGTGACTTGTAGACACTCGACCCCAGGCTTCCTACAGAGTTACTTATCTTAAGAAGCAACATTATTAATTTACACCTTATCAGATAACGCAATTTAAGCGTTTTATTACTACTTGCTGCCCAAGGTATGCTCGTATCATACTTGGGAATTTTTCATTACCATTAAAATTTCATTACCATTAGTTGACACTAATGCAAATAAAAAAATTTCATTACTCATAGTAATGAAATAGCACAAATGCATAAAAAAAACTAAAAAACAAATGCATAAAAAAAACAAAAAAATGTAAACGCCTTAAAAATGATCAAAGTAGCTTCATACAGAAAATAATAAAACAAAATATAAAACAAACAAATATTAACCCGAATAAATAAATACTAACATAAATATTAACACAAAAAATGATGGAAAATAATGCTAATGTATTCTTTTAATTAGTTCATTAGTAATGGTAATGAAATTCTAAAACATTGTCATTAATCAATGAAATCAGATCCTTATATTATCTTTAATTCAAACAATGGTAATGAAATTCATTTCATTACAATTGTTATCAATGTAATGGTAATGAAATCATCAATTTATTTGGCCAATCAATGCAATAGTCCCAAGTATGGCTCGTATTTATATGGGTGGCGAGATTCATTAGAATATGCAAGAGCTTTCCAGATTGTAGTCTTTGCTAGAATTATTATTCGTTGTAAATAGTTGTCGCCAGATGGCAATGCTGTATGCCAAAGACTTTTATCAAAGATTTATACATAAAGAAAGAACACGAGTTGTATTATTTTATAAATAGGTGGCTCTGGTGTAGTTTCGGACGTAAAGTGCATTTTGTAAACTCTCCATTAGGAATATTCGAATTGTGCATATATGGCTAACGGAGAGTTCAATTTGTGTAGAAATTAATTGAGAGTAATTTTATTGACACATGTTATTTTTTGACACATTAATAAAAACAAAACTTGTATATTAATATTGTTCTATTTATATTGTATATTTGTGTAATATTTAATATATTATTCATTTGCATCGTGCATTATTTATTATTAATATCTATTCAGGGCAAAATTCTTCAAAATTGGATACAAATTTACGTAAAACAAGGCATTACTACATTTTGTATCGTTCTTATACTATGTGCAAATACGAATAAATTTTATACCTATAACATCAGACGCAAATCCATTATTTATTTACAAGAAGATGATGAACACGATCCCCATAAGGTCGAAAGTGAACAACAATTACAGTTGAAGAAAGATTCCGTAAAGTTTATACTAAATGATGATAATAAGCATATATGTATTTATGTACATTACCCTGGATTTGAGTTATGTAAAACAAGAAGACTTCATTAAATGATTTAATTGAAAAGCCTGAATCAATCTTTTTAAATCGTAAAGATACATCTTGTATAGAAACAGATCTGACATTTACCTTATAATTTTTCAGACTCGGCAGCTACAACACCATTAACACCCATATTAACTACTGTTGTATGTCATCGTCATTGCAACAAGAAAGTAATATTTGGCTGTGATTGTAAAATAAGAAAAATGTCGGAAGGTGTTCGTAAGTCTACATGTTTAGTTTAGCATTTACTTCAATTGGTTAATGAAATGATATCATAGATTGGAAAATTTCAGAAAAGGCCAGACTAATTACCAAGAACTTTTTGATTAAAATATATCAGAAAAGCACAACACTTTGCCAATAAAGTTTTATTGTTATGATTCAGGTCAGCCAAATGTATTTTATATGTATAATTTGCATTTTTTCATTTGGTTAACTATATAATGGGATTGTTTTCCTATTATTTGTACGTGTTACAAAATCAATACAAAAATATTTTCTCGTTTTTTCGTCTTCATGTTGTCTGAGTAACAAAACATAAATAATATTATGAATTAAAAATATCTGAAAACGCCAACCTTTGGCCCCATTAAACATTTAGATTAGATTCGAAAGGCCCTATGCACCGCGACCAAAAGATGTTGATCTTTTGTGCAGCATACATTAAAAATTTAACTAGTACCCAATATAAAAATTGCTAATGTAGAAAATTGAAGAAGAAAATGCTAAAATGTTGTTAACTATGTTGCAAAATATCCAAACTTAGTTCAAAATTTTGATTATTTTTCAAATATTTGTAGATGTCTTCATAATATGCCTATTTGTTTGTTTACATACTAGTTTTTACAAGGTTTTTAATGCAGCTGTATTTAAATTGTTGGCAATTCTTTTGTTCTTTCTTACTTTACTATATTTTAATATAAATGTAAACAAATACACCCATTATATCAATGTTTATATACAAATTAAAAAAGGTTATGACGATATAAATATATTTTGAATGTTTTAAATATGATGCGGCCCTTTATAAATTATGAAAATCCTTAATATGGCCCTCGATGTTAAATGTGTGCCCACATCATATTAACTGTTTTGAATTTTTTTAATTAAACATATATCGAACTATATAAAAGTTAGAAAACCTCCTTTTTTATTTACATTTTTCTGGGTTGTTCACTAAAGTGTCTCATGTTGTCATTTTTATTTTGGAGCGAGAAATAATAAACCATTAAAGTTGTGCATCTATAGTATCAGGTTATTATTTTTTTTTTATATTATCAAAAGCATTTTTTTATTTTTTCAATTATTAAAAAATTAATAAATTTTCACCCCTAAAAATTTTCAAAAATGTCAAATTATTCGATAGAAAAAGCCGGGTTAACTTATATATACCTACTTTAAAGAATGCATTTTTGTTAAAAAATATATTTATTTTGATTGAAAAATAAACAAGAAATGACAACCGAGGAATCTTATATTTGGATATAATTTAACAACACGTTTTAAAATTAATTCAATATATATATTTGAAAATTTGGAAACAAATAGCAATGTAAAATAATACATTATTATACTAAAAAAATTTTCTAATAAATAAATCTATGTATAATTTTCATTATGTACTTATTCTTAACAACTTAATTAATTTTCTGAGTATATATTTACTTAGATTAGCAAATTTTGGTCACTTTTTTAGTTGAATTTAGAGCGGTACAAAATGTTTTTAATAGTAAATGTAGAGATATAATGAATTAAATGAAAACCACCTAGAAAAGAATTAAATAATAAGTTTACAAATTAAAAAAAAAAACAGTTCATCATTATGCAGATATACTTTTAAAGTTAGTTCCTTATAAAATGTTTTTATTCTTCGGTGAACACCACAAAGACAAAAATTATCTTCGTTCAAATAGCACTGCAAACTATTGATAATTTTGGGTACGTTCGTAAATGCAGAAAACTTGCGCATCACTGCGGCAGTTATGCCAATTTATGTTGCTGATGCGTGATCATTTGTTGCAGATGCTTTGCTACTGCTCAACAACTGCACAGTTTACTTTTTAGAACGTTTTGAAAAAGATATAATTATGTTCTCCACAATAAAATTAACAATTATTATTGAAAATCTTGATGGTAAAATGAAAACATTTTGTTAACTTATAATAAAAAAAAAGAATTAATAGAACGATGAAACGACTTTTGATTATTAAAAATCAATTAAAATGAAAATGAAGACTGATTTCGCAATATTACATCAGAAACTTTAATGATGCCATAGTTGCAAAAATTTGCGGCAGCACTGTCAACTGTTTGCATAAAAAAACGTTTGACATAAATCAGTGCTGTCAAGTGATGCTTTTTTGAACGTTTTAATTTTATTATGCTGCAGTGATGCGCAACTACTGCATTTACGAACGTACCCTTTATTTCAATTCTAAACAGAATCTTATAAAACTGTAAAAGTAAAATGTATTATTAGAAAA
The DNA here is from genome assembly GCA_949748255.1 of Eustalomyia histrio. NCBI lineage: Eukaryota > Metazoa > Arthropoda > Insecta > Diptera > Anthomyiidae > Eustalomyia > Eustalomyia histrio. Next base: position 113,237,540 of record OX456526.1, on the reverse strand, counting down.
CATATGAAATGTATTGATTACACTAGGCAACAGCCATTTTGTTATTTGGTTCTAGCATACTTTTTCTCATGGATTTGGACCTACTGAACACGAAAATGAATTTTAAAAATTTTTCTGTCGATTGGTTTGCGAGATACAAATTTTTTAATTTTTTTTTTTAATTTTTGGAGGTACACTTACTATTTTGAGCATATCTTTAGTCTTCTTTGACCTATTTTATCCTACTACTACTCAAATTAAAGACAATTGAGCCGTCTACAACTTATTCTCACAAAATTTTCAAATCGGGTTAGTAGTTTTGATGTTGGCGGCTTAAAAAGGTTAAAAAACTGCGTTTTTTTAGTAAAAATGTGGCTGAAAAATTCATATAAAAATTCATATAAAATGTAAAACGCGATGTTAACAGCGATTTTAATTTTTTTACGTATAGCTGACACTTTTCCAAAGAAAATAAGCCCTTACTTAACAAAATCTGATGACAAATGGCCGACTTATTATTTTTTTGGTAAACGACCGAAATTCCGCTATTTCACGATTTTTTGATTTTCATTATTTGCACAGCTTACCTACCCAACGCAAACGAATAAATACATTTGAACTTAATTTAAAATAAACAAATTAGTCTTCGTATATTATTTTTTAATTTATTTACAGCACTACATGCTCAATGTATCGCACAATTAGCTAAACTAACGAAATTAAACTAACTAATTAAATTAAGCAAATCAACGCACAAAAAAATGAGTAAAAACAAAGATATAAGTGTACATTTTATGCCATGTGGAAAAACTGCTGACTTCTTCTTTGTTTTTTGTATTCGCTGCAATCTGTCTCACGTATTAGGGTCCAAATATAGTCACCCATCATAGCCGTGTCATAGTTGCCCTGATAGCGTCGTTCCATAGCCTTCAATTCCTGATGAAAGCGCTCGCCGTGTTCGTCGCTCACGTCTCCTAAATTCTCAGGGAAAAAATCCAAATGAGAATCCAGAAAGTGTATTTTAAGTGACATGTGCACTCCCATGGCTTCATAGTTCTTTACCAGATCCTCAACTATGTCCTTATAATTCGGGCTTTTGTTGTTTCCTAAAAAGTTTTCCACAACAAGCCTGAAGGAATTCCATGCTGCGGCTTCGATGGGTGATAACAGCTTTGGGAATTTTTCATCTTTCAACATTTTTTTTATCTCGGGTCCTGCGAAGACTCCTTCTTTAATTTTTGCCAGCGAAAGGTAAGGGAAAATTGACCGTAAATAGGCAAAAGCTTCACCTTCTTTGTCTAATTTTTTGGCAAAATTTTTAATCAAACCCAATTTTATGTGCAGCGGCGGAAGTATTATATTTTCACGGTTCTCTATTAGTGGTTTGCGCTGAACATTCGCTTCTCCAACTACAGGTTTCGTTCGTACCGGCCATTTTTTTTTTATATAATGCTGATCATCAGCGCGGCTATTCCAAAGGCACAGAAAACAGCAATGTCGCGTATAGCCTCCTTGGAGTCCACACAGAATGGCCACAACTTTAAGGTCGGCGCATATTTTCCAATTGTATTTCCTATACTCTATGCATTTCAGCAAAATGTCCATAGTTTCATAGTTCTCCTTTGAATGAACCGCATGAGCAATAGGAACAGATGGCTTTTCATTCCCATTATGTAAGAGAACTGCCTTCAAGCTCTCTTTGTTGCTGTCAATAAACAACCTCCATTCGTTGGGGTTGTGAATTTGGTGAAGCTCTTGGAACAAGCCTGAAATGTCGCTGCAAAAACATATTTGGTCTTTCTTTGTATAAAATTTTGCATACTCCTTGTGACGGTTTCTGTACGCTGATACTTTCACTTCTGAAGCCGCAAATCCACACTGTATCATCCGAGACGCAAAAAGTTCGGATTTCTCCTTAGTGAGACCAAAATCGCGCACCCAATCGTTTAGTTCGGCCTGTGACAGTAATTTTCGCTTTGCACCCGGCTCAAATTCGCTTGCATTTGACTCAGACTCTTCTTCTGACGATTCTGCTTTTTGAAGAGATGCACCAGGGCACACTGGATATGGCACATCATGCGAATGTGGTACTGGAAGCGCAAACGATCCCACTTGAGCGTAGTTCCATTTAAAAAATCTTCCTACCCCACTGTTTGTGGTGAGGCAAAAATAACAGTCTGTGGAATGGCATAGCGGCTTTTTCCACATCATTGGTGTATCGAATTTCATATGGCGGCTAAAATTAAAATAAATTACTATATTCGCTATGTATAATGTGTTTAAATAAAAATTCTTACCTTCCGCCAGCTGCCCAGTTGGTTAAGATTATATAGCAAAGATCACACAGCGACTTAGGTGTCCATGGTTCTGTGATATTTGGTGAAATACCAAAATAATTCAAATAGTGCAATTGTACTGCTGGAGTAAACTTGTGTGCGTGATTTTTTTTTTATAAACTGGCCACAAACATTGCAGAAATTGTCTGGATCGTTCAAACACTCGAACACACCTAGTCTTTTACTCATTGTCTTCCTTGCGTTTTCTAAATATTAACTTCTTTACACTTTCACAGACAGTTTTGAAATGCAATTGATAACCGTGTCTCCTTATGTTTAAATATGTATGAGCATGTAAATAAATTAAAAAAAAATATACGAAGACTACTTTGTTTATTTTAAATTAAGTTCAAATGTATTTATTCGTTTGCGTTGGGTAGGTAAGCTGTGCAAATAATGAAAATCAAAAAATCGTGAAATAGCGGAATTTCGGTCGTTTACCAAAAAAATAATAAGTCGGCCATTTGTCATCAGATTTTGTTAAGTAAGGGCTTATTTTCTTTGGAAAAGTGTCAGCTATACGTAAAAAAATTAAAATCGCTGTTAACATCGCGTTTTACATTTTATATGAATTTTTATATGAATTTTTCAGCCACATTTTTACTAAAAAAACGCAGTTTTTTAACCTTTTTAAGCCGCCAACATCAAAACTACTAACCCGATTTGAAAATTTTCTGAGAATAAGTTGTAGACGGCTCAATTGTCTTTAATTTGAGTAGTAGTAGGATAAAATAGGTCAAAGAAGACTAAGGATATGCTCAAAATAGTAAGTGTACCTCCAAAAATTAAAAAAAAAAAATTAAAAAATTTGTATCTCGCAAACCAATCGACAGAAAAATTTTTAAAATTCATTTTCGTGTTCAGTAGGTCCAAATCCATGAGAAAAAGTATGCTAGAAACAAATAACAGACAAAAGTTTGTTATTTGTGACCTAGTGTTATTGTTGATTATCGGGAAAAATAATTTTTTATATGAATTATAGCATTCACCTAAAAAACGAACAACTTACTGTGCTTAAATTATTTTTTACGTGGAAAAATTTTACTCAAATTTTAAATCCTTCAAATTATAAATTAAATTAGGATTATTTACGATTTATTATCCTATTTTAACTTTTTATACACTGATATATATATTTTCTTTAATTTAAGAAATTTTTTATTGTACATATAGCTTCTTTTATTATTTTCTAGGAATACAATTTGGCCTTATATGCTTATTTTATTGCAAATAATTTGAAATTAATATAACACTGCACGATTTCTTTATTTTATATTTAACACACATTCACAACACAAAATTAATTTTTTTTCAATACAATTTTTTCTTTATAATTTTCTTAAAATATTTTACAATTACAATATTTTATTTATTGTCAATTGAAATTAACTGCCATGATTTTAAAAAAGACTTTGACAACTACGAACAGCTGTTTTTTTCAATTTCTTGTGAGAGAGTCTCCAATAAGAGAGCTTATTATTACTGAGAAAAATTATGCTTCTCTTATATTCTCTGCTAAAAATGTCGAGACGAGTCAAACTCAATATGCAACATTTTTTAACAGCCTTCAAACCAAAACCAGCTTATTTTGTGTTAGATCCAACCAGTTTCAACATTTTGTTACAACCAGTTTCAATTTGAGAATGCCATGTTGTTTTTGCAATTGGGAATGAAAATTTGCCGGCTTTTGGTAAAAGCATACAATTTTTATATATATACATAAACAACTGCACAAAAAATTAATAAAATGCGTAGCTTAAACACACAAAAAAAATCTAAACAAACATGAGCTGCTTTCAAACAATGTTCAATAGAAAATTCTTAAAAATATTGTGTTGTTTTTGCTAAACTTACAAAGTTTGACAGAACTGTCACACCTACTTTCACTATTTGGCTTGGGATTTAGAGTTAAAGAGGTTTTCTATAAAAAAAAAAGCTATTTTAAGTTGCCAGTGATTGTAATTTCAAATAAAAAAAATAAAAAAATAAATATCTGCAGGCTTTTGACAAATACACTCGTCGTTTTAAAAAATGTTTACAAGATTTTGTAGTCTATTCCTGTAGGTGATTACCTACAATAGTAAATTGTAACGATATCTTTTTTGGGTTCCACTTAAGTTCTTCTACTCTTTGGAAATTCAAAAATTTTATATTTTTTTCCTATTTTTCCTTTAGCAAAACTATAAGTTTTTCGGGAATTAAAACAAAAATTAAAAATTGTATATTACACATCACTTGATTTGAATTGGTTAAAAAGTTATCCAATCCTTAAGAATATCTTTCATTTAATTTTAAAAGAATTTAATTGTATTTTAGTTATCTATTTTTCCTAAGCTTTTCTCGCCATATTTAAAGAAATTAGGAAGATTTTATAAAATATAACAGAAAAAAACCATATAAAAAGTTTAACCGATTATTCGGTTCGAATAATTATTTGAGTTTTAATAATTTGTTTCGACATTTACCGAATCGGTTTATAGGTTAACCGAATTGGAAACACCATTCTCTGGTATGTACCAATTTATGATAAAATGTGATGAAAATTTTTATATTTTTTATACTGTAAATTGGGTATTTTTTTTATGTCTTATATTTGCAGTATGAATAATATGTCAAATGGAAGTGTGGTAAAATCTAAAAAATCATTAGGAAAAAGTTATTTCATTATGATGGAAAAAATAAGTTTTTGGCTAACACTTTAAGCCGAATAAAAAATTGAAAATTGGACTATCCGAATGCGCTTTAACAAAGGTTGTTGTGTTCCATATTGCTACGATTTTACATTTTTAAATCGTTGATTTATTTCCTCTAAATAAATCGATTTCGTTTTATATTGAAAATAATAAACACAGTTGAAATATTCAATGGTATCTCTTTATTTACATAAAATTTAAACAATTACACAATATATTAAAAAACAATATATTAATTTTTTTATTGGGTATTTTTCATTTTTGACCATTTTTCAACGTAACAAACGGGTCAAATTTAAACGGCATCACAAAGTTTTTTATTCAAACCTAATTTATGCAACTTGCAACCTAATTTTCCAACTTCTAACTTAATTTCTAATAAGAATAACAAAAATATGAAGAAACTAACAGGAATTTTACTCTTTTGTTGCATACTGAGTTGCATTCAAACTGGGTCAGCTCGCGAACAAAAATCAAGAGCATGGGTTGAGCGACACTGAGTAGCATAGAAATGGTCTGATAATAAGCTCTCTGGTAAAATTGTCATATCAACACCTTCTGTTAATAAATCAGATGTTTTGTATTTGTGAAGGAGATAAAAGTTAAATAAAAAAATTTCAATATTAATTTGAAAATGTAAGTAGTTATTTGCCATTTTAATATGAATAAATTTTACGTTTATTTTGGGTAAGAAATGTGATTTTTTGCGTTCGCATTTTTATGTTATTGTGAGAGAATTTTTTGTTTACTCTCATTTTACCAGACTTTACCCAAAATTACCTCGTACATACCTATTGCAATACTACTCGCTAGAGTGACATATAAGACTTACTCAAAAATGTTTGTCGACAGAAACTAATGAAAATGACAAAACAAAGTAATTTGCAGCTAAAAAGGCCGCAGAGGTATTTACCTTTAAAATAATTAAAAAAAAATTATTTTTAACTCTTAAAATCACTAAGAATCTCATGAATTTGTAATTTAAACACTTGAACAATAGCTAGCATCAATGAAAGAATTTAAATGGAAAGAACAGAGGCTGTCAACTTGGAGATTTTCCGGGTAAATCGCTTATAATGCGTGGTTTAACATTTCTTATAACAAGAGAATTGACAACAGTGGTTTAAAATATTTAGCAGGGTTGTAAATTCTTTTTTACTAACACACTCACGCTTTTTGAAATTGAAAGCTGTCAAGCCGTGAGGCAATCTGAGAAGCAATTTTAACAGCTGATAACAATTCTTGTAAATAAATTTTCATGTTTTGTTCTACAAATACTCTGACACAATATAACGATGCCACAGTAAAAAAATTTGTACTTTTTTCCTTGACAAGGGCGATTTGGAAACGAAATTGTATTCAAATCGCGTGCAGCCTACGTCACAGCTTTCAATTCGAGAGATTTTGACATACAGTATATGAGGAAAATTGAAAGCAATAATCTTGTACGTGTAACCGTAGAGTTAGTTGTGTACTCGATACTAGCTATGTTTTTAAAGCAAGCTATCAACGTTGGCTTATAAAATTCCCATACAAATTTGACATAAGTAACGTTAAGTGTTAGCAATAAACGTCAACATATATCAATATTGACAGCTTGCCGAATAAACACAGGTTTTACTCAGTACTCTGTTTTTCAGACAACTCACTTTCAAGAGTAGTATTCTCATAGATTATTTTCATGGAAGATTTGTGCACACACTTGAAAAAATACAGCTCTGAAAGTTGAGTATTCAAAACCGAAACCGGTCAACCGGTTTCTTTATTTTTAAAAACCGATCGGTTTCGAATATTTTGTAAATTCGAAGAAAACCGAAAACCGGCCTTTTTTGTTCGGTTAACCGGTTTTTTTAATTACATCACCAACTGGATTACTTGGTCTCTTTTATTTTTTCCGACACTTATAATCGTTTGTTTAGTTATGAAGATTTAGATGTAAGACTGATAGATTCCGATAAAGACTTAACTTTGGATATTCCAAATTCAAATAGTTTAATTTCTGATCTAAATAACACAATAAACAGTAATGAACAGTATTCAAAATCCTAAAAAAGAGACTGTACAAAACCATTCATCATTATATGATGATTTCATTTATCTTGATAAATGCGACAAGAGAACTGAAAAGTTGGACAATTTATACAATTGTCTTTTGACTATTTGTCCAACATCTACTATTAGTAAAAGAGTATTTTCCACTTCTAGCTTTATCAAAAGCAAACAAAAAATCGTCTTAAAACGAAACATTTAAATTGCATATTATTTCTAAAATATTATTTTAGAAGTGAAAAATAGATTTTCTTTTTACATATTTAAAATGTAATATTAAAAAAACTTATTTAATGCCAAACGTTTTAAACGTTCAAATTACTAACGTACATAATTTTACCAATTTACAAACTTAATGATCTCTATTCATTTGATATGAATATAATTTTATAATATTAATTTTTAAGATATTATATTAAAAAATATTGGTTTTAAGTTAATTTTTTCTTGAAATGAAATACAATAAAAAAATTAAATTTAAATGAATATATAAATATATATTTTTTTTTCAAAGAATGTATTTTCATTTTTATTACTTTATATATTAAATTTGTTTATTTTTTGTTATAAAAAATTAACAAATTATATAAGCTTTTTATTCAAATTAAAAAAAACCGGTTGACCGGTTTTTTCTGCAAAAACCGAACAAAAACCAGTTTTTAAAAATTCTATTATTCGAAGAAAACCGAAACCGGTTTTTTCAAAAGGTCGGTTTTTTGAATACTCTATCTGAAAGTAATTGCCAGTTACTTTTTGATTACTGAGTACTCGAAAAACATCAGGCTGTCTTGTGTACTCAATACTCAATACTTTTACAACTTTATTGTCTAGCTTCAATTTCTTTGTAATTTGTTTTATTTACGCATCTTGGTAAAAATTTCTTTAATTTCAACATTTTATTTAATTAAAAAAGTGCAAATAAAGTGTAGTGTATAAAACACTGAAGAATTTTTACATAAAAAGAAAGCCTTTTAAAATGGCATTTCGCAATAGTGGCTCAATTGACTCTTCCATTGACCAAATGGATTCAAGTATCGAAATGTGTTCGCCCTCGTCGCCTGTGTGTAGCATACAACCAAGAAAACTAAGATTTGCTTCACCCACACATGATGAAGAAGATGAACCAGTTAAAGAAAAACAAACTGATATTTCAAAGAGTAATGGGATAGGACATGATATCTTTCAGGCTCATACCCCAACAACAATGTCCATATCACCACCATATCGTAAAGTGAGAGCTTTAAGATTGTTCGATACGCCTGCTACACCCAAAACAATATTGCAAAAATCCTCGGGAAAATGTCTAAATCATTTATCTGCAGTGGCTGCCTCGGATGTAACAAAAAAACATGAATCATTATTCCTAAAAACAGCAGAAAGGCCACGGTCTCTACCTTTGCATAATAGAGCATTGGACAATGTCATGCAACAGCAGACAGCAAACGTTAATCCTTTTACACCAGACAGTAAGTTTCATAGAAAAATGCTTCTTAGCTATAAATTAATTGATTATTTTTTCTTTCTAGGTCTAATGGCCCACAATAAAAAACGTTGTCGCACACAATTTGGACGGGAGAATCTTAGTAATCGATCATTACAATTGTTTCTTAACACAGACGAAGACTTAGCCAACGATTATGATCAAGCTCCAGAAATGCATCAAGCACCGAAAAGACTTGCTTTACAAGACACCAATATTAGTCGCTTCAAACAAGAGTTTGTTGAATTATCGGTTATTGGTATTGGGGAATTCGGTATGGTATACCAGTGCCTTAATCGTCTTGATGGCTGTATTTATGCTATTAAGAAAAGTATTAAACCAGTGGCTGGAAGTTCATTTGAGTAAGTATTTTATTGCGATTCAATAATATGTATAAAATACATACATTGCCCCACCTGAAAGAATTTAACCTCCCTCACAGAAAACTTATTTTTATTTTAAACAACTAAATGCTTTTGTTTAAAAATTTTCGGCTTTTTCTAATAAAAATTGTATTTTTGTGTGTGGTAAGAAGTAAATATGTTATACAGCCCGATATATTTTAGGCCCTGCATTTTTCCTAAATGGATTTTTGAAAAATTTTAAATTTTTAACTTATAGTCGGGTCTCTACCGCACCGCGAAAATGTGTGTTTTAAAACAAGTTATTTTGTCAAAAGTTATTTTGTCAAATGTGCGTTACCTGTCAGATAATGAAATAATTATTAAGTTTAACTAAAGTTTGCATTTAACTGCATTTTTCCTTAACCGCGGATACGGTTAAAAATGGATGCAGTTAATCGCGCCCACTATAAAATATTTTTTAACGTAATTGTTTTTCACAAAATTAATAAGAAGTAAATTTAAACGTTAAAAGGGCAAAGTGTACCCCGGACAATTTTTTAAACCCGTTCTAAAATATTTGTTCTGAAACTACTTCGGAGGGAATACCTACGTATTTTTTAAAAGCATCCTTTGAACTACTGGTGGAGTATCTTATTCTGGAACCTATGCAAAGGAGTCGTGTATGCATTATAGTGTTTCCAATTCGGATAATCGATTAACCGCCTCTATTTCGGTTAATGTCGAAACAAATAATTTAAAACTCAAATAATTATTCGACCCGATAAAACCGGTTAAATTTTTAATATGAATTTTTCTGTTATTTTTCTTAAAGCTTCCTTATTTTTTAACATTGGCAAGAAAATAGTATAAAAATACATCAACTAAATACAATTTAGTATATAATTCACTTCCGTGCGCCAAAATTTCATACAAAAATAATGGATGTAAGAATAGGTTCTAAATAAAACTAAAAGGTAATATTTTTATGTTTGTTTGTAGGAGATTATCTCCGTAACTACATACTCATCTGATTTCAAAAATGTTGGTTCCAATATTTAGAATGGTCCTTAACGATGGACATATGCTTTATATCATCCTATTAAAATAATTTTTAAAAAAGTTATGAGCAAAAATGTAAAAATAATATTTACCGATTTTAAACCACATGTATTCTGTTATTGTTTTTTTTTTTTTCTACAACAACAACAGAATTCAAATATTTTATTTTTTTATTAGCAAACGTAGTGAGCACATGTAAATAAAATAACAAAGCTTATGTGATTATTTAATGAAAAATACTTAGTTTAGATAAGTGATACAAATATATGATACTAGAGCTAGGAAGTTGAAATTTGGTATGTAGGCTCGTCCGGCGTAGACATCCTTGCAGACGGTATTTCTAAAAAGTCCTACGGCAGAAATTTCTCCCCGTTGATGTGCTGTCCACACCGAATTAGCTAGAAACCTGAAATTTCAAATATGTATTACCTGGAGTATCGGCTAACTTGTTGATAAGGTACATTTTAGAGTTTTGGCCAGGAACATGGTAATAATGGGGGATCCGGGCGTTAGACCGTGCAACAGAATTCTACGCTAACAACGTAGCGGGCTTTGTCCACTAGTATGATAAAATTATGAATACTAACTGCTTAAATTTAAAATCGAATTATTAATTTTTAGCCAATTAGTGCACATTAAAAAAATTAAAATATTACAATTTCAAAATTAAAAAAAATTTAGAATTTATAACACAAATAATGCCTAATTTCATACTGAAAATTCAAAGCTCGAGTTAACTATTGGTTAAAAGAAAATATCAAAAAGTTGCATACAAACCGACAGCTTTTTTGGGGGGAGATTGGCTAATAGTTCTCATTCTAAAAATTTAATTTTCATAAAAATTGCAAATATTTAAATTTTTTTACATCATTTTTATATTGAATTCTTTACAAAACCTTTATTCTTTACAAAACCTGTATTTTAAAGAAATGCCGAAAAAAAAATCGTAATTAAGATTTTGCATGTCATTTAGGTCTGTAGGGACTAATTATAGGTACTATCAAGTAATAAATTCCTTAAATATTATCAATTTCAGTAAAATTTGTAGTGCATTAACCGGATGCATCTACATTGCATTTTATATATGTTTGTATCAATTCAGATATATTTTTAGACCTCTATATAGATTAAGTTATATCGCGCCATTATTCAGATACAATTATATCTGATAGTATAAAATTAGCACTAAGCTGATGGAAAACTTATATTATTACAGTGTTGTACAAATCAAAAGCAACAAACTCTATAAAAATAACAAAAATGTCATTTATTTCAGAATATAAAAAGCTTTTTTTCATAATTCATTCATATACTCCAAGTAACACATTAAAAAAACACCAACTGAAAACTGTTTTTTAAAAATAAATTTAAACAATGCCGGTATCCATATTTAAAACAAAAGCAACAATTTAAGTAAGTCTTCTTTTTTTGAAGGCTGAATTTTAGCTGTTTTTTTTTAAAACTTGTGGAAAGAAAACGGCATTAGATCTTTTAGTTCAAAATTAAGACGAACATAACAATTTGTTAATAAGTGAGATGTTTGAAATGATGTCGGTCTACCAAAAAAGGTGTGCTGTTCGTACGCAGCTTTCCGGGACAAACGGAATTTGTTAGTATGAATGCCTTTATCGTCCCATCCTCAATCATCAAAATGCCGGCCGTTTAAAAAGGGAAAATCGAAATTTAACCATTTCTTTGTAGTCTAGTGTTTTCCAAATGATTGAGTATGAGATGATAGACACGTTAATTCTGCGTCGATTAAGCCCTATACCATCAAAATCGGTTCAGTAGAGCCCGAGAAAGCCTACGTGCCGGTTTCTGGCACACAATAAACTTATGTGAACACCTGAGGGTCAATTCTCGTTCTGTGATAATGTGAAGTGAAAAAAAACTTTTCATTTTCGTTTTCATAAGCACTTTTCACTCGAACTTTTCACAAATACATAAATTGTGATTCTCGTATGCATTATGAAAAAAATGTTTCATTCGCACTGTACCCATGAAAATTTTGTAACTGTGTTATCCAAAATTTAAAGCAAATGTCAAAACAGAGAAAAACGTAAACAAAAGTGAATTAAGTTCGTAAAATTTATTTTAAATAATTATATAAAAATATCTGGATTAATTGTATTATTGGATATTACTCAAAGAATTCCGGATGAACAAAGGTAAGACAATGATGTTACAAGCATTTCATTGCAGTAAATAATTTAATAATTTATAGGAATTTTTTGAGAGTGCTGAAACGCATACTTCGTGACCACAATCCATTCGAGATGACAACCGACAAGCACTTCATGGATTTATATCGGCTTACTTTAAGTGAACTATATTTGGTGCGCGTATGAAGTCTAATATTACTTAAAGAAAAAAAAAATTCATAGAGAATATAAATAAACTATAAATAATTATGCCATACTTTTGTCATTTTTCACTGTCCTTTTGGGTCCCACTTAAAGAAAAAAAAATTCATAAAGAATATAAATAAACTATAAATAAATATGCCATACTTTTGCCATTTTTCACTGTCTTTTTGGGTCCCACTAAAACTGTTAAGGCTCGCCGCTAATTCGTTACACTTTTCGTCTCTAAATTTGGCATCATCTGCAGTTACAAATCTGTAAATATGGGATTAATAAAAGTGTGATTATGGTTATTAAGCTACTTACTTATCGTTTGCAATGTCCACATGCTTTTCTTAATAATTAATTAAATACTCCTTTTGGCTTTCGCTGGCACGCTTTCCTCTTACAATCTTCTCATTGTTTATTTCACTTATAAATAGTCTGTGTAAACAATTTTTTCATATGAAAATATTTTGACAGTTGTTTGCACTGTTACACAAAACAAGAATCGCCAGTGCTGTGCAATCGTGAAAAAATCTTGTTTCGTTCCACTTTTTTTCATATGAAAACGTTTTGATATTTCTTTACATTTTTTCACAGAACGCGAATCAAAAGTACTATGAAAACGTGAAAAGACTTTTTCATTTCACCGTTTCACAGAACGAGAATTGACCCTCTGGACTCGAAATCATTTCAACCCCTAAACCAAGGAATTTTTATGTATACACATGTACGTGTGTATGTATATATTATAATGTCATTACATATTTACGAAATAATTTCAAAATAATTTTTGGCAAATGGCGGCAAATTGAAGTATTTTGTGAATGCCTCATTAAGGCAAAAACATTGCTTCACAAAAAGGCAGTATCTCCCAAACTATTTCGAATTTCGAAAAATGCTTTTAGGTCTCCTTTTATAACTTCGGAATATCTGAGCGGCATGGATTCAATAAGATTACTTACTAAGGTTTGAGGAATACGTTTCCACTCAGGTTCTATAATTTCAAAAAATTCGGTTTGATTTTGGAATCTTTTACCGGAAACACTCCTCTTCGATATTACACAGAAGTTTTCAATGTGGTTCAATTATTACGCCGGTCAATTAAAGACTTTAACTCCATTCTCTTCTATGAACTCTTTGGCCAACCTCGATGTATGTTTCGGGTCATTATCGTGTTGATTGTTTTTGTATTCGAAACCATCAATTTTATGGAATGGCCAAACTCCATTTGCCGAAAAGCAAGTCCACGCCATCACGTTAAATCCTCCATGCTGTTCCCAGTAGTTTTCAGATAATTTCTTTGTATGGCTATCATCTTTAATTATACAACAAAACACTAAAAATACATCGGACATACGTACCATAAATTCTGATAGATACGATAGCTCCACTTTTTGAAATATTCGTAAAATTAATTTTTACCGAAAAACAAGATTTTTCTTTAAAATTTCTAATTCATATGACTAAGGAAGTTGTAGATAGTTTTTAATATGGTTTTAAAATATGGTCACTGAAAATGCATATTAAAGAATCGTTATTTTACTAAGGAAACTGAAAAAAGTATTACTTGAGCCAGAGTCAAACTAATTTTTTTATATAAATAGAACATTTTTGGTCTTTAAAGTTTATTAACGTCATGGTACTTGTTATTCTCTACGTGTTTGATATGAAATACAATTGACTATTCTGAAATACAATTTACTATTTCTTAAATACAATTGACTATTTCTGAAATACAATTGACTATTCTTAAATACCATTGACTATTTCTAAAATACAATTGACTATTTCTGAAATACAATTGACTATTCTGAAATACAATTGACAATTTCTGAAATACAATTGACTATTTCTGAAATACAATTGACTATTCTGAAATACAATTGACAATTTCTGAAATACAATTTACTATTTCTGAAATACAATTGACTATTCTGAAATACAATTGACAATTTCTGAAATACAATTTACTATTTCTGAAATACAATTGACTATTTCTGAAATACAATTGACTATTTCTGAAATACAGTTGACTATTCTTAAATACAATTGACTATTTCTGAAATACAATTGACTATTCTGAAATACAATTGACTATATATATTCTAGTGGCAAGACATTGGAAACTAAAATATTGGTTCATAAACTAGTGGCGACCTTTTGTGGAAAACGCTTATTAATAATTCAAGGTCCCAATAAATCGAGCTCTACTCCCAAAACCACGACCAAAGTTATTTCACAATATGTTTAACATTTTTATTTATAAATTATTTAAATTTCGCGTGAAAAAATGTTACACTCCATTTTTAAAAAAGAAATATTTTTCTCGTGAAAATTGAAAACAATTTTGACCCAAATTTAATATTTAAGGTTTGTTATTTTTCTTGTAAAAAAGTGACTTTTTGGGTTTATCGTGATTGTGTCTTTCTTATTAAATAAATATATTTTTAATTTTCACAATTTAAGATAGAATTATTGTATCAAATGCAATTTTGAATATTTTTTGTTATTTTTAAAAACTAATGTTTTTCTTCACTTTTTACAGAAAACAAGCCCTTAATGAAGTATGGGCACATGCTGTTTTAGGCAAACATGATAATGTTGTACGCTATTATTCCGCATGGGCGGAGGATAATCATATGCTAATACAAAATGAGTATTGTAATGGTGGCAGTCTACAGTCTCTTCTACAAAAACGCTCTCTTGTAGAATCAGAATTAAGAATTTTATTACTACATGTTGCCGAAGGTTTACGTTACATACACTCGAATGATTTAGTACATATGGATCTTAAAGCAGGCAACATATTTTTAACGAAAGTACCATCTGTACATAAACAATCTATGCCACCGCTAACAAAAGAATGTTATGAAACTGGTATGGATGGCATTTATGAGGAGTTAAGCAATTCCGAATGGTTGATAACATATAAAATTGGTGATTTGGGTCATGTAACATCGGTCAATGAACCCTGTGTGGAGGAGGGTGATTGTCGTTATTTACCTAAAGAAATATTAAATGACGACTTTTCGAATCTCTTCAAAGCTGACATATTTTCATTGGGCTTAACGCTTTATGAAGCAGCTGGTGGTGGTCCTTTGCCTAAAAATGGGCCAGAATGGCATAATTTAAGAGATGGTAAAGTACCAGATTTACCAACATTAAGTCGAGAGTTTAATGATATAATCAAAATAATGACACATCCGAATCCAAAGAAGCGGCCATCTTCCACTACAATTTTTAATCATTCGTAAGTACAAAAAAAAGTTTATTATATCTTTAATTAATTAACAAATTTGATAGAATTCAAGTTGAATTACAGCAGTACTCTCAATGTAAAACCTCGAATAATAATCCTAATTGCGGTTGGCGTTTTCCATGCCCAAAAATACGTCTGCATATAAATCGATATTTTTTTATTTTGAAATTAACAAATAAATACAACAATCCCGACAAATCTATTGCAATTAAGAGGATATTGTTACGGTTTTATCTTTTAAAATCACTTTAATGTATTTCCTTTAAATAAATCTAGTTCTTTTCTTATTGCAATTAATAAACGCCGTTGCAATTCTTTTATATCTAATTTTTATTTAAATACAAACTTAAAAAGATTACACTTCCACAGAATACACAATTCAATAAATCCTCAATGCATCATGTTTGGCGTTTTATTATCAACTAAACATGCCATGCCACCTTGCTGGCGTTTTTATATGTGGGGGTTAAAATAACCAGAATGTGGCAGCACCGTTCGGAAGCTGCATACCCAGCGTTGCCAACTTTTTAAAAGCAAAAAGCGTCGGCCGAGCAGTTAAAAAGGGATAAAAAGGGCTTAATTCAAAATTTAAACTAAAAATGTAGAATTTAAAATAAATCGCTAAAATGTTCTTTTTCTAACAAAATAGAATTTTCTTCTTATTCTTCAGGCCATAAAATTGAACTTTTCGTAAGTTTGGTTTGAATTAATTTTTCGCAGAAATACTTAACGGTATTGCTTCTTTTTAAGCCTTTTTTATATGGATTAAACAATTTGATGTATTTAATGCAAGCCATACACATTGCAACTGTTGGTACAACTCGCTTGGTAATCGATTTGGGCGTTCTGCAAACCAAGCTTATCTATATTTTTGTTGTAATGATCCATTTTTAATAAAACATAAATTTAATTGGGATTTCTGTAAAAATAGTTTTTACAAGTTGCTGTGAAAAAAATGTGTTTAGTTACACTAAAAATTTATGAAAAAAAAATTCAAACCATTGGCAAAAACATTTTTTTTTTTTATTCAACATTTTGTAATTTCAAAGCCTAGAGGCCAGTTAATAAATTACAATATTCCACTCACTTAAGGTTACCTTAAAATTTAGAAATTAAAACCCTGAACTTTTTATTTGATACTGTATAAATAAAATATATAACATTTTGCTATCCCAAATTGAAACGAGAAAAAGAATTGTAATAAAAAATTAACAAAAAGAAAAGAAAATTGTTGTAATTATTGAAAATGATTTAAAAGTTTTCTTTTATAAACATGAACGCTATAATTGAATTGCCTTAAAGATGCTGGCAGCGCATTAAATAATAAAACCACAGGCCTATGAAAAGACCGACCTACCCAAGGAGTATTGAAAAGTGCAATAAGACTATGAGATCTAGTAAATCTAAAAAAATTTGATATAAACAAAGGACAATTTATACTAAAAACTCGATAGAAATATAATAGGAGACGCATTTTAATAAAATCACGAAACGATGTTCCAAGAAAACGAATAACATGTTCTGTAATATGTTCTGAATATACATATCTTATAACTCTGTTAAATAGCAACTGAATGTCCCTTATGTTATAACCCCAAGTACCAGAAAATACCTCCAAACAATACAGAAAAAGAGGCATTATAGTACTGTGAACAATTCTTTCCTTGACATAAACAGGAATAACAAGATTTGTATTGTATAATCTCCTCAAAATAAAAAATACCCTTGACGTAAGATATCTGATATGATATTCAAATGTCAAATTGCAGTCAATAACTACACCTAAGATAGATAAATGGTGTACAAATTTGTGTAAAGTACCAAAAAAAAAGTTGCCAGATAATGGACAAAACTAACAAAAGACTAAAAAAGAGCTAAAAGTGCTAAAAAAAAAATAACAAAAAGAGATATTTTAGCCCTTAAAAAAATAAAAGGGCTGAGTAAAAAAAGTACGTGTTGAAAGCAATCAAAAAGGTCTGAATATATCCCGAAAAAGGCTAACTTGGCATAGCTGTGCATACTGGCATCTTTGAGAATGTTCTCTTGAATTTTACAGAAGAAACATTAGTTATGGTGAAGGGCTGCCATTTAACTGTTTTATATTTCAAGGCTAATATATGGAGATTTGTGTTTCTACGAGTGAATGGAAATTAATGAATTGTATTTCCGTAACAATATATTAGGTGAACTCGATTGTAAAATTTTGCAAGAACTATTTATATAATGAGTTTTTAGTAAAAACACTTAACTGTCGATATCGACAACGCCAACCGCAATCAGATCCAATACTTTATTTAGACTGTCGAACATATTTTAAGTAAATGTATTTGAATTACACTGTCGAACATAATAGTGTAAATATATTTGAATTCAACATTTTATTTCCAATTCAAACCAATCATCAAATTTTATTTAAACTCGAGGTAGAAATCACACAATATTTTTTTTTTTTTTTGTAACATTTCTAAATCAATGGTAAATTTTTTGTAATTCCAATTAATCACTTAAATATTTCTTGTGGCAGCGTTTAATTTCCTTGAAACATTGTTTTGCTATTACTCCAGAGCCTGCGACCGGCTGACTTCAGTGAAAACAAGATTTCTTAAGAAAAAATTTGGCTTAAGTAGCAACCAGGGATAGAAAAGTTGATACAATTGTACTTTTTTGATACAATTTGATTCAAGAAAGTACCGTCATACTCCCGAGACGTATTTGATACTCTCACAAATTTTTTCCAAATAAAAATTTGATATTCACTTATTTGGCAACTTCTTGATTTTTTTCTGTTCGTATTTTCTTATTTTTATTCGTTTTTACTTATTAAACACAATAAACCCTACATTGTGTTGTTAGGCAAAATTGCATTTTCATACAAAATATTTTATGGTACTTGTAATTAGTAGTTGTATCATTGCGGTTAATATTTCTTTGCTGAATAATGTTATTTACAGTTATTAAGAAGAGTTTTTATGTGATAACTTTTGAAAATGCTGAAAAAGATGTTACCATTTTTCGAAAGAAATTTTATAAACAATTTATAATTTCCTTTTGCTTAGGTATTAATTACATTAACCTAATCTCTTATTGGTGTGTTTCTTTTTTATTATTATAAATAAATATATTTTTAACGTATGTTAATTTTATGTAAAAACAAATTTTATATACGGTTTGTGTACATTTATAATTTTATGTAATTTTTTGTTAAAAAAAAATTTAGTACCGAATAAAATCCCATTTTCCATCCCTGGTATCAACCAAGTCTCAAACCATACATGAACAAGCATCGGGCTTGCAAAAAGTTTCTCTTTCCGTTTTCCTCAAATAATACAAATAAATCATTCGAGTTCTGTTTTAATTTTGAATGATATTGATATATACATATGTATTTTCTAGTTGTGTAAGAAATATTTTGCATTTCTAAATTAGGAATTGATTAGTAGAATAAAAAGCACTTAAAAGGGACAATTCCAAAATTAAATCAATTTTAAAATTTTAGTTAAAAAAACTAAATAAAGCCATGAAAAATAATGTATTCGCGATAAAGAACATTCAGTGTATTGTCGTAAAGTCGATATTAAGGAGCGGTCTGTGGTAAACAATAATGTGATTTAAAGAAAAGCATTGGTAAACAATTATTGTCCACAATAATTGGAATGTGCAAATTTTTTAATTTTTTTAAATAATTTATTACAAATTAAGTTTGTTTGCAATAGTTTCTTAATTTCTTTTTATAAAGAAATCACGGCTTGATTATTGTGATACAAATATTAGCAGGAATATTTTTATTGCAGTTATTTAAAGATTATTGTATTTATATTTAAAATCAGGTTGAATTTAAGCAATATTTAATAGACATTTAACCATGGCGTTACATAATACTTACAGGTAGAAAAATACGAATGGGTGCACTGGCAAAGCACCCAAATGTTTTACAAAGAGTTGGGAAAGCATCAAGTGCTTTCTCAACACACAAATAAAAAAGTACCTTTTCAAAACCTAAATAAAAAAAATTAAAGTGCTTTCCCAGCGCCTAAAAGATAACACCGAAACACTCTGAAAAAAAGAATCTAAGAAACATATTTGTTTTTCTTTTATTATTTAATAGAAATAAAAAATTCCACTTCGTACACAGAAAAAAATTACAAAATTCCAATTGCAATGTTAAACTTAAACACCTTTTTTAGTATTCACTTTCTTTTTTTTTGCAATTAAAAATTAACCGATTTCTTAACAATAAGTTTTGTAACAAAAATTACAAAACCCTGGAGGCCAAGCGCCCAAAGTAAGTGCTTTGCCAGTGCTTATTTTTCAAAACCAGTAAACAATTTATCAAAACAAGTACTGGGAAAGTACATATTTCAAACGTTGACAAAGCATTTGTATTTAGTGCTTCTTCTTGTTAGACCATGTTATAATTGTGTTATAATTCCTTTCAGGACTGTTGTTAAATCATTTTAGTATTGTTGCAATATTTGTTTTAATATTTTTTAAGATTTATACTTGAAATTAAAATTGTGCTCTCTTTTTTTTAATAGTGTTTTAAACTCCTTGGAATCCAAGAGCAAAGCTCAACTAAGCCAGGAATTAACTATTGAAAAACGTAAAAATGAATTATTATTGCGTAAATTGAGAGAAGCAAAAAAAACTATTAAAGCTTTTGAACAAAACGCAAAAGGTAAGGACTAATTTTAAGTTCTTTAAATAAC
Organism: Eustalomyia histrio; assembly: GCA_949748255.1. Taxonomy (NCBI): domain Eukaryota; kingdom Metazoa; phylum Arthropoda; class Insecta; order Diptera; family Anthomyiidae; genus Eustalomyia; species Eustalomyia histrio. The sequence goes on along the minus strand of OX456526.1, from coordinate 113,217,287 downwards.
TAAACAAATAATTAAATTTTCATTCTTTTTTTAGCTCATCATTCCAATTTAGACACACCACAAATGATGGCAGATCAACGTTGCCTACGTTCTTATACACGCAAAAAGCGTACACCAATTCTGAATTCAAAATTAGAAAGCCTGCGTGATCGCAACAAAAATGTTATTAATAATCTTAAATATTAATTTGTTATAACTATTTCTTAAAGTGTCGTTTCTCTGCCTTTTGCTTTATTGAAATGTTTTTAAAATCATATAATTCCAATCATTACTATTAATGCAAAATTTTGTCAAACAAGTGTTATTTCTCATACCATAATTACTTCTACTATGTTTTGCCTACCTAATCGCTGTGAATTTGCGAATTCGAATTTTTATTATGTTTTTTTTTTTATTATCTTTTTTATTATTTAATTAATGTTTATTTTTTAATGTTTATTATAAATTATTTACTACAATGAAACGAAATGTAAAATTATACGAAAAATGCCTGTAAATAAGAAAATATATAATATTTTTTTTTAACATAGTACATACTACATTATTTATATTTATTTCGTTTATTCTTCCGTTTTGTTTAATATAACAGCAACAAATAATATTACATTCGTAACGAATCATTTTTGTCTTCTCGATAATCTCTCTATCATATTCCATATATTATATCTGAATTTATTTGTGAGTGTTTAAATTAAATTTATTAATAATTATTTATTAAGAACATTTTTTTTATATTATAAAATAAACGATTAAAAGAACAAAAAAAAATTAGCGATGTGCGATTAATCGGTTATTCAAACAGTATGATTAATAACATAATTTATAAATTGATTTTTCACGTAATCAGTAGTATGATTAATCGATTGAATTTGATTAAGCAGAACTGGACAAATTTTTATTAATATTAATAAATTTTATAAATTACACCAATTTTCCCTTTGTTTTGTGGCGTCGCCCTAAATACCTCTAAACAATGGAAATTAGGCGTAATATTCAATAATTCCTTAATTTTATTAATAAAAATCATTATTAATCAACTAATCGTTATTTTGAAAAATAAAAATTACTGCTCGATTAGTTTTTGATTAACCAGACTTGATGATTACTCGATTAATCGCACATCTAAATGAAATGTTTTCTTTATTTTATTTTAAATAGTATACAATCAAATATCGTATTTAAAAGAAGTATTTAAGTATTATGTGAAGTAGCGAAGCACGTAACAAATTAATTTTAAAAGTACTGCCTAAGTAGTACATAAAAATAGCATTTCGTCAGCTTGTTATTCATTTCACTTATTTGATAAAAAAGTCGGTATGGAGAAAAACGATAAAGAAGGTTTACGTTAGTTTTTTTTTTTTAAATCTACATAATAAATATATTTTTTATTTTCACCATTAATAGCGGTTGAACAAAACTATAAATTTTCATTAATTTTATTATCATTCAATTTATTAAGCTTTTATAAATTTGACTTTTTTTTTAATTTGACTTTCTTTGTTGCATAAAAGCTCGCTTTTTGTTTTGGCAATGTAGCATTAGAATATTGAAGTATATTTTTTTTGCTGCATATTTATTTTGCAAAAAATAAATCATTTAGCATAATCATAACTACTCTAGGTTGAGCTTTTTGCATCATGTGCAAATAACTACTATCGCGAATACCCTCAGTAATGATGTTTTTTTATTTTTGTATGCAAAATTTGCTGTATATGCCAAACAGAGGTGTATGGAGCAATATTTAATCTTTTAATTTTGATCAATATTTGCTGTTGTGTAGATGGTACTTTCATAATGTGTACCATTTCTAACTTATAAACCAAAAAAAATATATAAATTTTCACCTCTTATAGAACTTTTGGAAACAAAGATCATATATAGTTATATGTACCTAGATTATTATAAACTAATTATATCTTGTATCCTATCAAGAACTTACAGGCCTTGTTGTCCCGGGTAGATATTAAAGAGTATCAAATTGGATTTGATTAAATATTGCGACAGATCAACTTTTTTTACTCGGGTGTATATGTATACTATATAAAAACTGAATGTTATATACTTCTTTGTTTTATACTCGTAGTTGTAAGATTTTTTCATGTTCTCAATTTCAACTAAATAAAATATTTTTTGTTGTTTTTGAATCAATTTTGTTTTAATTAAATGAAATAAAAAATTTGTAGGACAATGAAAGATGAAAATTATGAAAAATAAACACATTACACCTAATTCTGTTTTTGCATGGTAAATACGTTCATGAAGTCCATAGAAAAAGGGAGATTAGTTCCATATCTGTTAACCCTGTAAAAAAATACTTAAAATTTTGAGAGGCTTTATAAAAATTAAAATTTTGAGAGGCTTTATAAAAGCCAAATTAAATTAGTATGTGCATTAATGCACAGTTTAATTTAAACAAAAGGCAATTCAAATCTTTAAGTAAAAGTAACATAAATTAATGTATTAAATTAAAAAACAAGTCAAGGTGATGAAAATGATTTAAAATCGCTGGCATCACTCGATGATAGTAAAGTTCTCTTATGGTATCCTTAACTTGATTAGGATTTTCTCTAGAAAGGAGGATTCCCTAATTAAATTTCTAAAAGATTACGATTAATAAAAATATTTTTCTTTTAAATTTCAATCAAATAGCTTTTTTAAATCGTGCTTAATAGAACGAAATCTTGTAAAAACGGAATTTAATTTTCTTTTCTAGACCGTGTTGACAGGACTAACCCCCCTTGACATCGTGTTCACTTCCGGTATGCTATGGTAAGGGTTTTGTAACAACTTCATTATTGTTTTGCTGCATTTGGTATAAGCAGCAAATTTGCGAACCGAAACATAATTCATTTCATTGATTCAAATTCCGTATTGTTTTGCCACATTGCCAAAACAACGAATGTAAATTAAAACAAAAGAAAGCATTTAGACGGACTTAAAAGTATGGATATGCAGCAAAGAAAGTCAAATTAAAAATTTGATATTTAGCACAAAACAACACTTGTTTTTGGTAAAGCTAAAAAAAATATGACGTACTAGTGGGCAAAATCCGCTACGTTAAAAAAAAGAATTGCCGGAGTTCCCAAATTAAAATGGTTCAAAAAGTACCTTATTGAGCATTAGACACATGCAAAGAATCATATTTTATATTTTTGAGTACAAATATTTTAAATTTCAGGTTTCTAGCCAAAAGGGATTTGGGCAGGACGTCAAGGGAGAGATATCGCTTCGGCGTAAAAACTTGCAAAAATCAGTAGTTATGCTATACTCCAGGAAAAAGGTACATCAAATTTCAGGCTTCAAGCCATAGGGGTATGGGCGGGCCGTCAAGAGGGAAATTCGGCATTTTGCCACTCCCCGTATGGGTCTCGAAAAATTTCGTCTTCCCAGTTACAGTATGGTCTAACTCTAGCGAACATGTATTTCAGGTTATCAGTCAAAGGGGTTTAGGCCAGCCGTGAAGGAGAAACGTTTACCCTTTTTGCTAATTATAACAAAAACTAGTAATGTAGACTGCAATTCCCTACGATATTAGAGTTCTCAAACACAGAAATAAACATCCAGATCGATAAGATAAAGGTTCAGTCAACACAATTAAATCATCTAAGCGCAAAATTGATAAAAAAAAAACTTGCTGTAAAAATTGTGAGGGCTGCAAATGATCGATACATATTTAAACTTTGATCTAACGAAAGCATATATATTAACCCTAGTGTATACGGATCCGAAAAATCAGAGCAATTTCGTTTGAAAAAAGGTAACATTCTCTGTGAATCAAATATAAACAAAAAAAAAAAAATTGAAAAACAAGAGGTAACGCTGGAGGATCCCTGTTTGTGGCCAAAACAGGATTTTAGAAAACAAATTAGGTTCGTAAGGAGAATTTGGTGCCAATTTGATTAGCGCTGGAATAACGCCATTGGTGGCCAAAACGGCTTTTTAAAAAAACAGGATGTTCTTTAGAAGTTAGTGCTAAATGGAAGCTATTGATTGCAACACTCAAAAAAACTTCCCTGCAAAAAAAAACATCGGTTTTAAAATGCTACATTAGAACATTAAGCCCAATTACAATACATTAAAAACTTGATAATCCGGAGAATTGATTGTAGACCCTAATCGGGATTATCCGTATTACCGAATACAAATTTAAAAACATTGTTCCTATATTAAAAATGCTTTTAAACCACGCATCGATAAAAATGTTATGTTTCATAATTTAAAATTTAATCGAGTGAAACTTACTATGATTTATTGGTAAAAGAAAGCTCTACCTTTTAGTGATTAAAGTTTAACTAATGTTACGGGTAGAATGTATACAAAGTTATATGAGAATTTTTACTATTTCTTGTTTTTTCAGTAATGATAACTAACTAACAAAGTCTGGCAAATTAAAACACTTACGCTGCGTGTCATACTGAAGAGTTAACTTTAAATTAATTATTAAACAAAAGAAATTGCCATAAAAATTGTATACCAATCACCAACAAATTTTTTTTTTAACAATAGTTAAGTTACAAACCTTCAGTATGAAATCCAGCGTTGTTGTAGTTATTTTGTAAGTAGGCATATTTATTATTAATTTGATGAAATAAACATTTATAAGTTAAAATGTTTTTAAATTATGGATTATGTTATGGATTTAAAATATTTATTTTAATTTTCAAATGATGTTTGTTTTCAAAATCATTTAATGTCCGATACATTGAAAGTTTCGGCTTTCAATTATACTTTTAAAGTGAAGAATTTCAGGACTTGACTTTTTTTTGTTAACGATTAACGACCAATCTTTCATAACCAAATTAATAAGTTTTTAAGAAGACAGTGCATTGTTGAAGATTTATCTTCTCTGCTGCTATTGTTGTTGTTGAGTTGGATAAGTCGTCCAGCATTATCTAGGCAACGTAATTCGTGACGAACGTGGCTGTGAGACTAAGATAAGGTTGGCAGATCGGATTTATATGTAGGATGCTAGAAAAGTTCTTAAGATCAATTTTTTTTTATAATAAAAGAAAAACAAAAAAATATTAAAAAACCAAACACATTTGTTAATAAATGTATAAAATATTAATAAAATGTACAACTACATACATAATTTGTGGGAAAAAGGATCTCTTTTTGAAAAAGAAGAAAACTAAGATCTGTTGTACAAAAACAATGAGAATATATTTATCGGTGTATTTTTATTAAATAACGGAAAATATAAGAAAACATTTGATGCAACGCTTTAAAAGGCATTTGTAAAAATATTTTCTTAAGTAAAAAATCATCAAAAAATACAACTCATTGTTTAGTACAAACAAAGTATATAATAAGGAACGTCTAAATAACATTCTCGCATATTTTAGAAAAATAATAATTGATTTAGTTCCAATTATTTGAACTATGAATGTTTTTTTTTTCTCTGAGGATGTACATAACAACGTAACTGTATGTGCATCGGCCTAAAAAACCACTTGATTATTATAACTTCAAGATATTGATGATAAAAGATGTGATCTGCAATAAAAATGTATACCGCCACCTTAATAACGACGTCGATCACGGCTTCGTGAACGTCGTCGATCACTGGATCTATTGCTGCTGCGACGATGATCACGATCACCTTGTCGGGAGCGTTCTCTTTCACGTTCTTTTTCACGTTCTAATTCCCGTTGTTTAAGACGTTGCTTTTGTTCTTCCAAACGTTTTTGGAGTAATGCTTCTTTTTCAGCAATCTTAAATAAAGAAACAACACAATTAATTAATATATTAGCTTTTATTGAGTAATGCTATTTATGTATCTCTATTAACCTGCTCGGGTGTTAAAGGTAACCAATAAATACATGGCGTGGATTTAGTTTTACGAAATAGATCGTCTAATAATCTTAATGGTGGATCTTCCTTTTTCTTTTGTTTACGTGCTAAAAGAAGAAAGTTTTTAAAAAGATATTTAAAAAATATAAAATTAAAACAAAAAAATTAAATTTACCTGGTGACATGGAGTTACTTCTAACATCCCTTTCACGTCTTTGCCTACGGTCCTTGTCACGTTCACCCCTCTCATTATCTCGATTTCTAGAGACATTACGATCTCTGCTGCAATCTCGGGTGCGATCACGGCTACGATCACGGCTCCGCTCTCGTCTATTACGTCTATCCACATCCTTATTACCCTTGTCACGATCCAAATTCTCCTTTTTACCAACATCCCATTCGCGCACTGGTCGAGAGCTCTGAAATATATAACAGACAAAATTTATTAGATTTATTGCACAAAACTTTTCCCAAATCAATAATAAACTGGAATAATCTTTCTCAAGTTATCATCAAAAAACTATATTGGAAAAGTTTTATCCAACTTAGAATTTATTTGCAGGTCACTCTTTATTTAAAAATCAAAAAAAGGTTCAAACAGTGACATATCTATATCTACAAACACTTGTAAAGAAAACGACTATCCCTACTTACCTGGCTTTTCTTTATTTTTTGTAAACAAATACTATTTGAACATTTGGGGCCGCCTTTGTACGAAAGCTGTTTTCGTATATAGAATTCGCGGGAAATAGAGTAATTATATTGTTTGCCCTGCTCTATATTTACTTACAAACACATAATTCATTTGTTAGCTTTTCTTGTTTTTAATATTTTATTAAATTTAAAATACAAAAATTTCAAATATTTTTATGACAAATATATTTGTTTACATTCAAAAGAGAAAAGCCAATATATTCTAAGACTTGGCAGCATTTTTATACATTCTTATGCCCAAATTTTGTAAATCCCCTTCGTTCAAGTAAAAAAATCGAATTTAATAAATCACTACGTCATTGCGTTGGACTTTTACGTTATCACTTTAATTATCAAATTTAAATAATAGTAAAACATTTTCTTATTTTATTCCAGAGGGCCGACCGCCGAAAACCTAAACACGCAAAAAAATTTATGGAGCAATTTTTGAAATTTTTTTAATTTTTAAGATTTTTTCAGAGGCATTTTTACTATTTCCACGACATATAGACCCAAGAACAAAAAAAAATCAAAAACTGCTTAATAAAAATAAAATTTATTACAAATTGTGTGTTTTTAAATAGTTTCAAACCAACGCTCAAACAATTCAAGTGATGATTTTGACATCTCAAGTGATTAATTTTTTAGCTCAGTGATTTATTAAATTCTAATTTGTATGTATTAAATTTCAAATAACGCAACGAACAGCTGTTTCAACGCGAGCAATCACCTACTTTATTCAAGTGATTCACAAAAATGATGTGAAGTGAGGCGTCGCCTTTTGCAAAATGAGGGCATTAATTAAATTTCCAAGCAAAAAAATAAAATTCTTGAAATCGGTGCAAGTGTTTTGGAGTTGCTGCTACATTGTTGAAATTTAAAATTTGTTTCAAACAGATTTAAACTTTTTCTTTTGTATTTTTTAGTCTATGTAAACCAAGTATTAACTTAAGCATAATTATGTATGTATAAGTTCACAATGACAATTAAAAATATTCCCAATAAACATTTGGAAGAAATATCATCTAAAAGATATTACAGCAATATCACCTATTTAGTATTTTGAACATTTTTTTTTCAGTTGCAAAATATATCGGCAATATTGAAAAAAAAAAAATTCAAAAAGTATATTTTTATTTTATTAAAAAAAATTAGTTTCCTTTTTGAATTTGTTGAAAAATTTGGGGAAAAATCAGCTTGATTTGTAAAAACTTTAGCAAATATAGGTAAGTTAAAATTGCATTTTACCAATTTAATTATATGTAACTGTATTGGCAATTCAAACCATTTAATTTTTTTTAGGAAATTACTTGTTGTAAGAGTGGTAAAATAAATTCAAATCAGACAGATGAATTGCATGGTAAGATAGTTATAAGTAAGGGTACGTTCGTAAATGCAGAAAATTGCGGCAGTTATGCCAATTTTTGTTGCTGATGCGTGATCATCTGTTGCAGATGCTTTGCTACTGCTCAACAACTGCACAGTTTGCTTTTTAGAACGTTTTGCAAAAGATATAATTATGTTCACCGCAATAACATTGACAACTTTTTGTTAACTTATAATAAAAATAGAATTAATACAAAGATGAAAAGACTTTTGATTATTAAAAATCAATTAAAACGAAAAAGAAGACTAATTTTGCACTATTGTATCAGACACTTTAATGATGCCATAGTTGCAAAAATTTGCGCCAGCACTGTCAATTGTTTGCATAAAAAAACGTTTGACGTAAATCAGTGCTGCCATGTAATGCTTTTTTGAACGTTTTACTTTTATTATGCTGCAGTGATGCGCAACTACTGCATTTACGAACGTACCCTGAATTATAGGTGTATTTTTTAATTAATAAACAGTGTTAAAAATATATAAAAGCGTATATTTATTTTTTGTGGGTTTATCTGGCAATATCTTTTTTTTTTAACTTCCAGATGTTAGATCGACGATATTTGGCTATAGATTTTTTCTTTTAGATGATAATTTAACAATATTGCCTATTTATCATCTAGAAGAATTGATTTCGTATGCTTTTAGAACACGTTTTCTACCAAGTGGGGTATCTTTCGCAATACGAAGGCGATTGTTGCCGCAATAAAATTTTTCATCTAGGCAATAAGATTGGGGAATCGTCTTCGTATTGCCAAGTTTACTGGGACTGGGTTTGGGCATGTTTTGTAGTTCAATTCTCAATTTATTTTTGTTTTGTGAAAAAATGTTTTATCAAAACTAAAAGAAAATTTATTTTAGTTTTTTTTTTTTGAATTTTATATAAATATTCCATACAAATTTAAGTAGATACAACTTGCTAAGTAGCTACTTAAAAATTAAGAATGTGTAAAAATGCTGCCAAGTCTTAGAAATTATTATCTTTTCTCTTTTAAATGTAAACAAAAATATTTGTCATAAAAATATTTAAAATTTTTGTATTTTTAATTTGATAAAACATTAAAAACAATAAAAGCTAACAAATGTTTGTAAGTAAAGATAGAGCAGGGCAAACAATATAATTGCTCTATTTCCCGCGAAGTCTATATACCAAAACAGTTTTCGTACAAAGCCGGCCCCAAATGTTCAAATTATATTTGTTTACAAAAAAAAATAAATAAAAGTCAGGTAAGCAGTGATAGTCGTTTTCTTTACAAGTAGTTATAGATATAGCTATAAAATTCGAAAAAAACAAACCTTTTGAAATTTTCAGTTATAAAGTTTAAACAAAATGTTTCCAAGTTTTTAATGTACAAAGTTTAAAACAGTAAAGTAAATGATGCAATTGAGAAAGATTTTTGTAGAGCTATAACAACATGTGTTTGCAATTATAGTTTAGGAGTTGATCCTTTAACTTCTTTTATGCAACTGGAGAGTTTAATCATTGCTATTGGTTCTTCTAAAAATTACGCGGTTTCGTCAATGGTGTGTCCTACTGATGTGGCATTAAATGATTATTTGCTTAATTTATATAATTATGAACAATTTTGTTACGACGCATATTCTGCCCATTCACTTCCGAAAGCCTTAAGAATTAATAATGGGTCGGTTAAAGTTTTGTGCTAGGTGTTGATTGCTTTTATGGTGGACGCTTGGGTTCTCGGTTTATCTTCTTTCAAATATCAGATTTGCGTGTTTCTTATTTTGTGAAATTTTCGAAACTATCTTTTTAGCTTTTTTTTTGTACTTTTTAAATGAAGAATCAATTGAAATTCATAGAAATATATTTTTTTAACTATTTAAATCAGTCATTCAAAAATCAAACTATACAAATTTACAGACATTCAGTAGGAGTTGATATTTTCTGTTAAATGTAAAATTGTATGTCTTCTGTTTCTTAAAATTAAAATTCATATAATTTTTTTTTTTGTTTTTTGTTTTTTTGCCAAAATAGTTTGTATATATACAAAATTATTTCAATAAAAATTACAAGAAAGTGTTCAAATATACATACACCAAAGCAAATAAAAATATATACATCTGTGTTTTGGAATTACATACAAATAAAAAAACTTTAAATTTGAAAAACAAACTACAAAAGTAGTTTTTTCTAACTTTTTTCAGGTCAAAACTGATGGTTATTTTAAGCGACTTTCGTTTGCTTTTATTACTTTTGTCGATTATTAAACAATTATTGAAAATAAACAACAAAATGGGCTGAATATAATTTTAAATCAGTAGACCTCTTTTTGATTGTACATATTTTCGATTAATTTAATATGTATTTAAGATTGTTTTTAATGAAATAATATTGTGAGTGCATGTGTTTGCTACATTATTTTTAGGTAATGTTAGACTCGCTTGGTACCTACGTCAATATTCACGTATGCTGCAGTAATTTTTGGTTTACACTATGAGTGTTTCCTTCATTTGGATTTTACGTGGGTATTCCTTGTCCGTGAACGAATGTTGGTAAATAACATGCATGGACCTTTCTCTTTATCGTGTGGTGGCAGGCTGCATTGTAGACATGTGGAATACCCGTTGCATCGTTTTATTGTGTGTCCGAGTTTTTGACAAGTTTAATTTGATATCAAATTTTTGTTTGTTTTGGTATTGCCGAAACATCAATACGGGTACAATTAACAAATGATGTTTATTGTAAATAATGTGTTGTTGTTAAACAAAATCAGATCAAAAATTTGTATCCGTATGTCAGAAAAATAGATCAAGTTAAATAAACTCGATGTTGGTTCGGTTATCAATATGAAAGGGGTTTGAAAAGGATAACGGTATTAAAAAGTTATCCAGTTCCAACCTAGAAAAAAACACTGGGAATGCACTGCAGGCGTTGTGCTGTAATGGTTGGCCTGTTACACAGAACGTTACGGGTTCGATCTCCAGTGACGGCAACATCAATTTACAAAAATAACATGTATAGATTTTCTATCCCACATACATATCACAAGGTCCTCCTTCGTGTTCCCATAGTCGTGTTTCCAATTCCGTTAATCAATTAACCGATTACTCGATTAATCGCCTATATTTCGGTTAACGTCGAAACAAATAATTAAAAACTCAAATAATTTTTGGACTCGAATAATATTAATTTTTTTAAACTCCCAAATTTTGTAACTTTGGGAAAAAAATAAAAAAACATGAGAAAAAAACACGTGTAGCATTTTTTTCAACACTATCCAGCCAGAAAAATACGAACGGCAAAGCGGCGTCCCAGTGCGTTTACCGGTAGTTCCAAAATTGGCAGAACGACAGATTTTGAAAATTATAGTGCTTTGCCAATCCCAAAATGATAACACCGGGCTGGGCTTGGCCATTTCTTTTTTTAAAACGGCAGAACACTGGCGGAACTAGTGCTTTTGGAATAATAACATAAGTGCTTCGCCAGCTCCAATTTTCGAATTTTACTCCAAGTTTGGAACCGATAAAAATATTTTTTAAATTCATATTTAATATTTAACATTCATTGTAATTTTTAAATGTTATTTTTTATTTTATTTTTTTTATTCAACATTTTGTAATTTCAAAGCCTAGAGGCCAATTAATAAATTACAATATTCCACTCAATTAAGGTTACCTTAAAATTTATAAATTATGAAAGAAATAAAAAAAAACTTGCTAGTGGTCTTCTTATTTCCCAATTATTATACGCCTTAGAGCTGTTCACGGGTACTAACAGTGTTTCACTTAGACACCTTCATCTTACATTTAATCGTATCAAAAGATATGTTCATAGATTGAGAATAAGAAAACACGTCACTCCTTTTGTACTAGATTTTGTTGGTATTTTTTTTTAAGAATATTGTTACTGTTTCACAAGGTGATTAAGACGAATTGTCCTAGTTACATTGTTGAAAGATCCTTTAATGTGAGCACAACTAGAATTTGGAATTCACTACTCAGAGACCTTAAAAATTTAGTTTTTTCAAAGACTACGTTCAACGCAAATTTGTGCAGTACTTCGGTATGTAACACCCTCTCTAATTCTGATAACTGTAATTTAATCTTTTCTTTGATTTTCATTGCTACATTATAGACCTTAAATTTTATTTTATATTTTAGTTATTATTTAAGTTTTTATGCATTTTATATAGACATATTTTTTTTATTGAATATTTGAATAAATAAATCAAGTTACAAAGATGTTGTTTTAATTTACGAATTCCATAACTGATGCCTATTTAAATTTTTTTTTTGGTTTGTATTTACAAAACAGGCGTGTGAAAATGTTTAATAATACAATCAGAATCTTAGTAAATTTTATCTGTGTAACAAATAAAAAATAATTACTCTAGAAATTAAAATCAAGTACTGGCAAAGCTTGCTCCGCCAGCACTTTATTTGTGGTTCTATTGACAATCGGTGCTCTGCCAGTACTTTATTTTTTCTACCATCGGCAATTTCTAGCTGAGTAGTTAGAGCTTTTCAACATTTAATTTAAAATTTTTTTAAAATCGAGTGAAAGGGATTCTTAAGGATTACATTACTTTTTGAAGCAACAAAAAACAAGTGCTATAAAGGCTTTGGGATATGCAATAGAAAATTTTTAACTTTTATTTGAATTCCTTTAAAAATTATAATTAATATAAATTATATATTTATACCCTTCACTACAAGGTTGAATTTGTGTCAAATCAATATCATATAAATTACTTTTTAATTCCGTAGGAATTCTTCCCCCACAATTCTTCTCCCAACAAAATTGTTTACAATCGGTTTTAACCACATCTATTCTACAGCCTATGCCACTGGAGCCAATTCTATGGAAGCCGCACTCATTTACATAAATGTAAAATATAGCCTTAAAAAGACTAGTTCCAGAAGTGGTTCTAAGAGCAATATAACAGATTATTTTTTAAATCATTTAAAACAATTTTAATCGGTGTTTGTAGGTGTAAGTTTTAATTAGAAATAACATTTCCTTGAATATCCACTTTTTAAAATTAGTAATATTTTTTGCTAATTTTAGCAAAGCGGTTTTTAAAAATTTGTAAAATGATTTCTGAAAGTAGCAACAAAAATTTGTAAATATTCTGTAAAAATTCTGTAATTTGTAAAATGTAAGTAGCAAAAAGATTTGCTAAATAATAATTTTTTACTAAAAATCAGTACAAAAATAGTAGAGTGCGATTGAAAACAGTTTACAAATTTTTCTACTAACAATTTTAATCGGTGTTAAAACCGACAGAAAAATCATATTATAAAGGACAAGCAGTTTTTCTAAAAATCCTTCTCTGAACAGAAAAATTAGATGTTAAATTATTGCTCTAGATTATGAGAAGAAATTAACTTTCAAAAATCCGATTCTGAAGCTATTTCAACATTAGAATATTCATGTCATGGTTCCATCAAAAGTCTCAGGATGCTTCGAATATCCTAAACGAACTCTTTGTAGTCCAATGCAGTAGACTTAACTTGATATTTCACAAAAAAGCAGCTCATCGTTTTGTTATTAAGAAAAGAAATACATTTATAGGCTTTTTCCGCTGACCTACATCTAACATCAAACATGTTAACATCTTTCCATAAGAATTATACAGGCCAAAAATTCTACATCTGCAAAGGTGATACTTTTACATTTAGTTCCATCTTACACCTTTCGTTATTATAAGTGTCATCACTTAAAAAAATGGCGAAAAAACGATTTTCTTTGTGCCATCAGTAGCAAACTGACATTGCAGAAAATAAACAAAAAAAAAATTATTCAACAAAGGAAAATGAGCGGCAGATGTAAGAATTGCATACTTACGTCTACCAAAAATTCCTCTTCATCATCATCTTCTTCCAGAATGGCCTTTAATATTTCAATGTACTACATTTTAATTCGGGTTTGTTCTTGCAAAGCAACAATGATTAATGCTTTCTCTAAATCCATTATTTATTTTTAACAAAAATTATGCGTCGTTTTCTTTTATTTTTTTGACAGCTGAATAAATGATAGATCAAAGATGTTGCCAATGTAAATTCATGTTCCACGTTTTCAACATCTTCCATGCGTTTCACAAAGATGTTGTTCAGTGTAAAAAGCCTATTAGTTTCCATTCGGCGGCTAATAGATTAATCAACAATTTTTCCAATTAATAAAACCGATTAATCAATTTTCACCATTTTTTGAATAATGCTCTAACCGGTTCACCGGCAGGTTCGAATAATTGGAAAAACTGTTATAGCTCTTAGCCCCATGGAAGTAAAATATCATAACAGGGCTACGAACTAATAAGATTTAACAATTTCGCCAACTCCACATCAGAGATGACAGGTAATTGTAATGCCAGCCATACACTTTACAACCGCTGCAATGTTTGTGGGCCTGTTATATGTATGTGGTTCTGCTTTGGTTGTAATAAAAAATTTCAAAATTTTTGATTTTTTGTCAGGTTGTACAACTTGGTCGGAACGTGTATTGGCATCACGTTGGAAATCACAATCTCCACAATGCTGCCCCTATTCCTTAATGTCTAAAAACTCTCTGTGCCAAATTTCAGCTAAACTCGTTTACATTTAGAGGTAGCACAAAAAGTCATCTTTCAAGAATTAGTAATTTGTCGTAAAAGTAATTTATACAAAAAGTAGGGTTGACTTTAAATTGAATTATTTTTTAAACTATACGCCATAATTTAATACAAATAAAAGGAATATGAGATCAAAATTAAAAAAAAATATAAACTTTAAAGTAGTATGCGATTTTTTTTAATTTATACATAAAAATATGTACATATTTTAGTCAAAATATCAAAATTTTCTGAAAAGATGTAAGTAAAAATTCAACTTGCTAATGTCTTGTATAAGAAAATTTCTCAAATCTGATATTAATTGTTATGAAGATTACGAATCTGCAATCAAATTTGTGGTTTTTATTTTATGCGCGGTTTTTGAAAAATTAACAAAATTCATCGAAAAATCCAATTTGTTGCACTTTTTCGTTCTACTTAGCAAGAGCTTTTATTAGACATGATATTGTTTTTAATTTTTGAAAGGATATTAGTTGTCTGTGCAACTGAATGTAAAATTTTACTTTTTTAGTTTTTCACTATTATTTAGCGTATTAAAATTAAATTGTTAAAAAAAATCCTGTTTCACATAAGAAGACACTCTGTGGACATTCAAAAAAGAATTTTGCGCAGAGGTAAATATAAGAGAATTTCTTGATGAAAATCGAACATTTTTTGTATGAACATTAACGCGAATTTCGAGACTTTGAATTTCATTTTGAGTTTATAAATATAAATATTGTACACCCAAAAATATATTAGATTTGATGAGTCGCTATTCTAATAATTATATTTAATTTTTCTCTATGTTTAATTTATTTAAAATAATAGAACAAGTTTAACTTTGAAACTTCAATGGCGATGTGCTTCCTCTAAATAAAACTTTTTTTTTTTTAATTTCTTTGGCAGAATTTTTTTTTGACAACCTTATTTTGCTTATTGCTCAACTTCATTATAATTTTTGTAGTGACCACATAGCCAAAACACTGTGTGCGAGCCATCTTTACTCAAAATGACTTGGTTGAAAAATGAAGTTGTGCATTGAGGTTGTACCCAAAATTGTATCGTTTGTGTGCAATACGCCCAACTTGATTACCAAGCGAATTGTACCAACGGTCGTAACGTGTATGGCTTCATGACAACCGTAACGTGTATGGCTTGCATTAAGATTTTAGTATGTTTTAAAAAAAAATGCCTATATTCGTGCGCTTTGCTAACGTTTGAAATAGATGCTGTTCCCCGACTCGTTTACAATGATTAATGACTCAATGGAAACCCATAATTAGCATTATTTAGCGTCATTTATGTTATTGAATTTTCGTATCATTAATTCAATAAGATAAGTCACACTTACTAATAAATAATCTGCTGTCGCTCTTAAGACACATTTAGATGCGAGAAAAAACTGATGCAAATATGCCTTAATTATGAAAATAAAAAACCAATAATAAAAACGTTTTTACAAAAAAAAAACCCAATGATTGTTCACCAAAAAACTGTATGTTTTGTAAACATATATTTTTTTTGTCTATTGTAAATAGTTTTTTATGCATTGGTTTGATTGTATTGCAATTACTTTAAATAATGCCAATTAAAAAGACAATTGGCATTGAGTGGTAATAATTTTTTTTACAATTGGCATTGGTTTTAAGTTATGCCAATGAAAAATTCCCAAGTATGAAATTTAAAATTCAATTTTCATTATTTAATTTTAAATGAAATTTTATATTAATTTAACACAATAATATATACTCTGATTAAAAATTAACGTTTTTTATAAAATTAGCAGTTTTCATTCTAAAAAGATTTATATTTGTTTCATTCTTGACATCATTCGGCATTATATTGTAAATATTTAATCCATTGTAATAAAATATTTGTTTCAGCTCGCTGTAGTCTAAAGTCTAAAATTTTCCTGAGGTTATAGGGTGAACTTCTCTGAATATATCTTATTTGTTCGATCAAGTAAACGGGTGCATTTCCCACTTTTATTTTCTAGATAAAAAATATTGTATTAAGTAGCAGTCTTTGTTGAACGTTTAACCATTTTAGTGTGTCTAACATATACCTTATTGAAGTAAACCGATTGCATTTTAAATTTGAGCCCATATCCTTATTTTGTAGTGTTTGCCCTAGTTAATTGTTGTTGTGTAATTTGAAAGCTTAGAGGCCAATTAATAAATTACAATATTCCATCCACTTAAGGTTACCTTAAAATTTTAAATTAAAATAAAACAATGATAACTGAGAACGTAGTTATCAACCCTATTATTGTATGAGATCTAGTAAATCTAAAAAAATTTGATATAAACAAAGGACAATTTATACTAAAAACTCAATAGAAATATAACACAGTGTTGTAAATGTTTATAGCGGTAAAATTGTCAATTTGTTTCTTAAACGCGTTAAAAAACCCGATTTTCTTCACAATTTTCTCACATGATCTTTAAAGTTTAAATCTTTGTCTAAAAAGAAACCTAGATATTTTATATTATTACGTCAATTATTTTGAATGTTATGTTTGTATTCATATTAATTTCCATTAATTTAATATTAAGGGATTTCACTCTCGGTAGTAAATTACCCTTGTATACCTTGTAAAGGTTGTAGATATAGTAAAAGTACTACCGCTTACTACACCACGACAACAAAATGTATAGAACAAAAATTTACTAGGCTGTGGTTAAAATACAAGAAAAAAAAGGTATTGTAAATACATGTTGTACATTCACAAGACTAAAACAGCTGATCGTTTAGCCGCCAAAAACTATTCTTTGATTTTTTTATTTTTCATTTTGTGGTCACTATTAAAATAAAGTTGAATTGAAATTTTATTATTACAACTAATACCTTATCTTCAAACCCAAAATCACTGCAAATTCTATTTGGTCAATTGCATTTTGCACTAAAAACTTTATTTATTTTATTACTTTATAATTTTATATTTTTCCGTAATAAGCATTTTTGTTAACTTCAAATTCTTTTTGATATTTCAAATTATAAAATTGATGAAAAATTGATTAATTTACAATAGCTATGTTTATGGGAGAAATAAATACCACCAAGAGTGAAAGCAGCACTGTTTAGTATAAGTAAAATTAATTAGTGTTACGAATTATGTTTTCTTTTGATCACTTTTTTGATATAAAAATTGTCATTCCGTTTTTAAAATATCATACTTTCCGATTGAGTACTCGATTTAATTCTATACTAAAAATTTAATTTACAATTAACGCTAACCATTCCAGTTCACCCATATTTACCATTTCCCAGTATTGGAAAACATTTTCATAAGAAAATTAAAAACAAACTTTCAATATTCGTATCACCAATACTTCCATATAGTAAATATGGATAGAAAAGGACAGTTAGCATGTGAATCGGCCTTAACTTTTCCAGTCTTACAAATTCTGTAGTGTGGTTCTCCAATTTGGAATTTAGTAGAGCAATCAAAATAATTTGGCTCGTATGTTTTTTTTTAAATAAATATTTTCTTTGAACAATCGTAATAAATTTTCAAATACCTTTTCATAATTCTACAGTTGCTTTTGCAAAATTCATAATTTTGTTATTCTCTTTTTATTCCTTAAACAGTAGATGGCCTCCTCTATCACATATATACCTTTTATCCAAATGATCTAGAACACACCAGACTAATATTTAAGCCGCACTATTTTTGTTCTTTTCAAAATACACGAGAAGGATTCATCTGGCATAAAATGTACGTATACAATAGCTTTGAATGTGTTAAAACCTTCCTTTTTAGTGTTACTAGCAATAAACAAGTAATCTAAAGTTACACAATTTGAAAGTGGAAGCACTTGATTTTTATGTTTCTAAGTGCTTTTCCAACGCTTTGCAAATCACTGGCTATACCGTAGAACGGTGTTGTTATTTGGGCGTTGGGAAACTACTTTAATTTTAGGCATTGGGAAGGCACTAGTTTTATGATAATAGATTTATTCCAAAGATTTGGGACAGCACTCATATCACAAAACTTACGATTTCGCAAATCACTTTTCTCAAACGTTGACAAATCATCACACTCTATTATCCCCATATTAAAGCAATATTTTGCCAATATTTGTTATTTGTACCATCGGAAATTTCTGACTGTGTAAGCACATCAGCTTAAAGTAGTGTGCTAAAAATGGAATATAATTTTGCTAACCACATTTTATGGCTTCAAGAAAACACGAAGAAATTGGAAAAATCAATAATTTACTTGTAATACAATATGGATTAATTAAATAAATAAAAAAAATAAATAAATATTTATGTGGAAGAATTGAAATTCGGATATCAAAACAAGTGCTGTCACTCGAGCTTTTTCAAACAAAAATCATGCCATATATCGTGTGGGGCACATAAATAGGTCCACTTGCCACTTTTATATTATTAATAAGGTACATTTATTTTTAGTTATTAAATTTGTTTAAATTTTTTATAATTTTAATTTTATGACATTAAAATAATCGATCGCAGTTTTAATCATTAGACTGTTCACTTCCCTGAAAAATATGCTGCCTATCAAGCTGTAAATTTTAATGGGATACTACTTAGTTCCATTCTTCTTTTACGTGTTCATGAAAACCAATTCTTTATATCACTCACATACTTTTTTTATTTTTATAATTTTAGCGATTTGAAGAAAATGGATTAATTTCATTATAAGAAATCTAAAAGTAGAAAATATTGTTTTTTTTATGTACTAACCTTTTTATCATCATCATGACGCTCCCTACTCCAGCCCGTGCCAATCACCATATTGTCTTTATTAGTTTCTTGCCCAAACTTTGGAGCATCTTCTTTAGTAGAATCAATGGCTTTAAGCATATCTTTTTTCATACCAAAATCAACATTTAAACATTTTGGATTAGAAGCAGGCCAGCGAACACCATGCAAAGCATGACGGGTTTCAATGGATTCACTAAATAGTAGAAAAGTAAACAAATTAATAATCAAAAATAATAATAGAAGAATAATACATACTCCTCCGTTTCATATTCCACATAGCACTTAGATTTAATTCGATCAATCCAAAAACCATTTTCAACAATTTTACCCGTTCGTGCCAATAAACCCTTCAACTGTAAAACAGTAAAAGGACGAACTAAATTTGTTATGTATAAAACATTGCTGGCCTGATTGCGGGCCGGACTAGGGGAACGTTGTATGGATGCGGGTACAGCACCAACACCTGGAACCACTTGCAGGTTAATTTGACGATTATTATCTTTTAAAGATTTTGTGGTTAATAATTTGGAGGATTTTTCAAGTTTTTCTATAGAATCACGACGTCGATCGGGTTCCGGTGATGGTGACTGTTCGCCTTCCTCACGCTCTGATCCCAATTCCTCTACTTCCGAAGAAGACTCTAATTGCACATCGCTCAACGGCACTGGATGAACGTCGGCAATAAGAGTCTTCAGCGAATCAGTGGAAATGGCCAGAATCTGTTCTCTATTGCTCTCAGTGGCTTTCTTGGTAATCCAACGACGTTTGCGGGTTGTTGTAGCATTGGGGCGACCTGTATCAGCTGCTGCAGTAGTATTAGAGGATTCATTAGTTTTACCGTCTTTAGTGTGGTTTACCTCCTCCGACTTGTGATGATTATCCTTGGAGTCATCCTTAGTTAGGCGTCCTTCAATAGAATAACGTTTTAGAATCCGATCCTTAGCCCCAGTTCTGATGTTATTTTCCTCGTCTGATTTGTCAGCCTTATCAATAACTTCGCCCTCTTCCGGTTCATCGTCGTCATTTGCAACTTTATTATCTTCCTTGTGTTGTTTTCTTTCACTACTATTGCTACGCGACCGTGATGAATTGTCTCGAATATGTAGTAAAACTTCATCTGGAAATTTTTTACCATCTTGCTTTTCTTCTTTGTCACTTCTAACAGAAGAGCGAGATTCGTCGTCATCCACATCTCTTTTGAAATCATCGACTTTTGGCTGATTTTCTTCTTTTTCTAAGATTTCTATTTTCTTTGGACTTGAAGATTTTTCAATTTTAGTTTCTTCATTTTTGAAATTCTTGCCATCATTATCTTCATTACTTTTGTTGTCCTTATGTGGCGAATCTTTTCGTTCTTTCTTTTTTTCATCTTGCACAGTTTGTTTATTATTAGCTGTTTTTTCAGGCTTTTCCTCATCTTCACTATTGTTTACAGCACCATTTTCTTCTTCCGCTATGGTATGAATTTTACTATCTGGCGTTGTATCACGTCTATTACGTCGCTTATTAGGACTCAAACGGAATTCTTTTACGGGAGTTCGCATACGGGAACTACGTCTGCTATGTTTATCTGAACGTTCCTCACTGGAATCTCTTTCACGGTCACCAGCACTTTTTTCAGCTTCATCTAAATGTTTTTCATTTTTCAATTCGTTGCTGGATTCGGCATTTTTGTCATCCTCCGACATGGAGTGTGACTTACGGCGTCGATTTGTTCGACGTGATGCCGGGGCTGGTGAAGACACATCAGTAGACTTCTTTCTTTCACTTCGTCTACGCATTGTAATAACCAAATATTCTTAATAAACCGGCGAAATAACTAACAAAACTTTAGATTTCAAACGATTATTTCAAGTTTTTTTAACAAATTTAATATTTTCTACTTTTTGATGGGAAAATTCAATTAATGCTTTCACAAGCGGGGAACCATCTTTTTTCGTTCAGTACGTTCACGTAGAAAAGAATTTTTTAATCGAACTGCCAGATTAAACATTTATCATGACACTATAATTAGTACTAAAATACATAACAACTCTGTAAATGTTGTATCAAAAAATCAATGATGCTAAATCGGTGCTTTTGACTGCCAGAAATGCGCATTATTTTTTATCATGTTTCCAATGAACATATTTTGCATGTGTTTTGAAACAAAACACTGTTTTCACATATATTTTTTGTCAAAACACTCAAGTGGAAACGCAGCATAAGTGTCTTTCTGTAGTCTTCCCCCCCAGAGTTTTCCTATAGGAAAATCTTAAGAATATAAGGGTTTTTCTGTACAAAAACGTCCTCATAATCTGAGGGTTTTTCTATGCGAAAAATCTTTTAAATCTATAGGTAAAAGTTATCAGAATCTGAAGGTTTTTCTATTAGGAAAAGTCCACAGAGTCTAAAGGGAATAATCCACTAAATTTTGAGGGGTTTTCTTAAAAAACGTTTCTCAGAACCCAGGCGCTTTTTCTTTAAAATTTTCAGATGTTTTCTAAAAAAACACCTTAGAATCTAATACTGAATTAACACTATGCTCGAAATCTCGTTTTAACCAGATTTTGGCGGATATATGGTTCATAACTGGATTTAAAAACAGATTTTGCAAACAACATTGGTGTAGTGCTAGGAAGACCTTTCATGAACAAAGTAAAAATTTTGCTTCCAAATAGTCACCCCTGTTAAAAACACTTTTAAATGCTATATTAACATTGTTTCTTTTATCATGGTAATAATTTTGCACTGCCATTTTTTTTATCTAATTTAATGTTATTTTTGTATTTTGTTTTATTTACAAAATGTCAAATCGAAATCCAGTTTAGCTGTTAAATTTCATAATGTAAATTACAATCCAGGTTCGATTTTAAACGAGATTTCGGTATATGTAAATTCAGTATTAAGTGGTATGACGCAATATTATTTTATAAAAAGTTGACATTACTGGAAATAATTCACAACCGGCGTAATGTCAGCGGCTTTTAGACACTGTGTTTACCACCATTGGGTTAGAACATGTAATTACTCCTATTACACAAGAAAACAAAATTTAGGCTCAATAAAAGCTCAAATTTTAGAGAATAATGAAACTGCTGAAGATCTTAAATATTATGCAGATTTTAAGAAACTCGTTAAATCCTCAAATACTGCCTATAAAGATGGTCACACGTGCTTACAAGTAGCATGCAAATTGTGCTTAAATTCCTCCATTGATAACAATTGGGCTTTTGTAAATAAACGAACTGGAAGTTTTATTTGTCCCAACTGTGATGTAAAAGTTGCTCTGTTGGAAGCTAAAAACGCCTATGAAAAAGGTAAATACATTGTGAATCAAAAGAAAGAAATTGTAAAAATGTATAAAACCAAATGTAAGCAACTAACGCAAGTACCGGCAAATGTGTGTGATAATTTGCAAATAAAAGGTTTAAAATTGGTGGATTTTGAAATGTTGCAAGCTGAATATGATCAAACGGAGAATGTTTTAAAGTTTCCATTGAAAAATTCAGCTGGTCGTGAGGTGGGTGAAAAATGGTTGTATTTAGAAGATGGCAGTGAGAAAACATTTCAAAATGAAAATGTATCTGGAATACTGCTGTATGGTCAAACAAATAAACAAAAAGCTGTTATTGTATCAAATTTATTAGACTTTTTGGTGTTAATAGCTCAACGTATTGATACACGTAAGTTAACCAAATTTACAATCGCTCTAATTTCATTTGATGCAGCTAAATATTTTTCAAAAACCAAGTATGAAGGTTATTTAATAATTGTGTTTTATTCATATTCAATAAAAAAAAGAAAATTATGTATGTATATAATTTCCCCCACTGATTAAATGATGCAGTTAATTTTACCATTGACTTCACCTTAAAATGTGAAAATTAATGTCTGTATCATTCTTATTGTGTTTTTAACTGACATAAAATTTATAAAGTGAATTTTTTAACACATGGCGCCGTGTACATCAATTGAAATGCGTTAGAAACGCTGAAATAGTAAATTTAAGCCCCTCAACAGTTCAGCATATGTGACCTTCTCCGAGAAAAGGGGCCTAGTATGTAAAAAAACGGGTATGGACTTAAGAGTGGATTCTGGTACCTAAGAGGGTGTAGAATGGCATGACGTCACCAAAGTCGGCACCCAATCATAACTAACCATACAGTGATAATGCCTTATGAAACTTTAAATGCGTTTTTCTTAAAACTTCATTTTCACACACTAGGTCCCTTTTCTCGGAGGTCACATATAATTAAATGCTATTTACGTATAACTCGTGTTGAAAACTAAGGTAGACAAGCTCCAAAAAATTTTTTAGAGAAGGTGAGTAAAGTGGTTAGCCCGTATGATACTACATTTATATTGTATTGGATTTATTTTTACAGCATTGTAAATCAAGTGGAATCGCTGCGTTACCGACATCCATTTGACAGATACTAATTTATTCTCTTTAGATGAACTCTTCACACTCATTAGGTGTGTTCGACGTACTTTAACGCGGGAACCCAACTTTCCAGAAAGCCTTTCTTGTAACAAATATTGGGTAAATGAGAGCGTTCATGAGAGAGAAATAGTGTTTCTCTTTTTACCAGAACTTACCCGTACTCTTTGTTTGGGTAAAATGGTAAAATTGTCAAATCATCAGCTGTTGCTAATAAATTAGCTGTTTTGCATTTTAAAACAAAAAAAGTTAATACTATAAACAACTTTTCTTTCTAAATAATGAAAAATAAATTTGAAAATGTGAATAAATATTTGCCATTTTAAATGTATTTATTATTTAAGCTGTTTTTTAATATGAATAAATTTGACGTTTATTTTTGTGTATGAAATGTCGTTTTGTGCGTTCGCAGTATTTTGGGCATTTTTATGGTTTTGTGAGAGAATTTTTTGCTTACTCTCATTTGAGAGTAAGAAAAAAATTCAAAAAATTCATCAATTTTTCGTCAATACAAAATCTAGCAAGTGTCAGTCGGGCGGTAGTGCAACAAATTCGAAAAATCCAGCAACAAGCGCTCTGAAGCTGACTATTATGGCCGAAAAATATTTGGGAAAGACATGCCTTCCTGAAACAATTTACAGAACATTAAGAGATGCTAATTTTTGTGACCAAACTGCTTGAAACAATTTATAAATGAAAAAATAGAGTCAAAAGGCTGCAGCTAGATGTTCTTAGTTCTGAGACTTCTAAACTAAGTTAACCTTTAGTTTGACAGATTTGAGAAGTTATTTTTGAGAAAGTATATATTATAAATTCATACTTATTAATGGTTGGTGATTTATTTATATATTTATTTTAACGATAAAATTTAGGGCGAGATGGCCAGATGCTTATCCACTACGAAATGTTTCATGGGATAGAATTGTTAGGAATTTTATACAAAACTTTATTTCTCGTGTTGGTAAACCATTAAAGATTACAGTAGATTATGGTTTTCAATTTACTTCTAGTTTAATTCGGAGAGATTTATTAATAATGCTTGGAATTGAAAAAAAATTCATACATATTCTTATCATCCTCAATCAAATGTGAGGATTGAAAGATTCCATCGCCAGCTAAAAACATCTATTACGACATTAAATGACTCATTACATTGGTCAAATCAACTCCCTATTATACTCTTGAGTACATAAAACATAGTAAAGGAGGAATTGAAATGTAGTCCTGCAGAAATGGTTTATGGACAGACTCTTAGACTTCCTGGTGAATTAGTTGTTTCTAGTGGTGACTCAGAAAATAAAATTTGATTCTTCAAAAGCTAAGAGAAAAATTTTCACAAACACGTATTAACATATCCCACCATAGCAAAAATCGTAGTTACATTCCTCCAACATTGATGAGTAGCAAATACGATTTTCTTCAATTCAATCAAAAAATTGGATTGCGTTTTTTATTTGAAGGACCATATAGAGGTTCGGAAAGATGTAATAAATGTTTTAAAATTCAAAAAGGTAATTCAATTATTTCTGCCTCTATTGATAATCTGAAACCAGCATTTGTAGATTTTGAAAGAACAGAAGATGAAAATTTAAATACCACGACAAAGAAAAAGGTTGCATTTAGTATGAATAATTTAATATAGAATCATAACATTGGATATTATAAGAGAAACAGAAAAATTTTTAAAGAAGAACTGCGATATTCTTATTTTGAGGGCAGATAAAGATAAAGGTAACACTACTGTGGCTATGTATAAACAAGATTATGACTTGCGAATTAATAATATTGTAAGTGATAGTTCAAAGTATGAATTAGTAAATAAGGATCCTACAGGTAGATTACAAAGGATAAATAACAGTTAAGTTGAAGAATTATTTAAGAAAAAATTTTGACGAGTAATGAGAAAAATAGAGTAAAGACTAACATTGCTATTGCACCTAGGTTATATGGACTACCGAGGATTCACAGGGAAGATTTTCCCTTAAGACCTATTTGTTCCTTTATTAATTCACCTTCTTACGAATTATGTAAATATATTGTAAATATTCTTAAGGAGATTACCAAATTTTCTAGATACAATATTAAGAATTTCGTACAATTTAAAGATATAATTAGAGGACAACATATAGAGAATGATGAGATTTAAGTTTCATTTGATGTTGTTTTACTATTTCCTAGTATACCAGTTGATTGAGCAATGGGTACTATGGAGATGGAAAAATGCGCATAACTGCAGCATAATAAAAGTAAAGCGTTCAAAAAAGCATCACTTGGCAGCATTGATTTATTTCAAACGTTTTTTTTATGCAAACAATTGACAGTGCTGCCGCAAATTTTTGCAACTATGGCATCATTAAAGTTTCTGATGCAATAGTGCGAAACCAGTCTTCCTTTTTTGTTTTAATTAATTTTTAATCATCAAAAGTCATTTCATCTTTCTATTAATTCTTTTTTTTATTATAAGTTAACAAAAAGTTGTCATTTTACCATCAAGATTTTAAAATAATATTTGTTAATGTTATTGTAGTGAACATATTTTTATCTATTGCAAAACGTTCTAAAAAGCAAACTGTGCAGTTGTTGAGCAGTAGCATAGCATCGCCAACAGATGATTAAGCATCAGCAACAAAAATTGGCATAACTGTCGCAGTGATGCACAAATTTGCTGCATTTACGAACGTACCCTTTATTTTTACGTATTTTTAAATTTTGTATAGAAGATAATAGATATTTTCAATACAATGAAAATATATATATATACAACAGATGGGACTTAAAATGGGATCTCCAGCTTCTCCAATCATATCGGATATAATAATGGAGAAATTGCTAGATGAGTCGATAGGAAGATTAAGTGTAGAACCAAGGATAATGACGAAGTATGTAGATGACTTATTTTGTATCATTCCAGAATTAGCAGTTAACGACATGCTTAAAACATCAAATAGTTTTGATCCCAACATTGAATTTACAATGGGGAGGGAATGTAATTCGATACTCCCATATTTGGATACATTGATAATTAAGAGAGGCAACAGATTAATAATGGATTGGTATCAAAAACCAACTGCATCAGGGAGAATTACTAATTATTACTCTGGACATAGTAGGAACATTATCATGAACACAGCTAAGAATTTTATAGAGAAAGTACTGACGATAGGTGATGTAGAATTTCATAGAAGAAACATTATAAGGATCAGGGATATATTACGAAATAATGGTTTTCCAACTGAGTTATCTTATAGATTAGTTGGTCAATATAGAAATAGGATGACACAAAATAGAACATACATAACTGAACCACGAATTTTTAAATCTTTGACATGTGTTCCTGGATTATCAGAGAGATTGGCGAGATCTAACATCTTTGATAAAGGGAAATATGAAATAGCTTATCATAATTTTAGTACATAAGGGAAATTATTTAGTAAAACTAAAGATAGAATTGATAAGTGGGATATGTCAAATTTAGTTTACAAGGTATCGTGTAAACTAAATTTGTCAGGGAAATGATCAGGAAAATTGTAATAAGGTATATATAGGAACGACAAAGAATAAATTAAGGACGAGAATTTCAGGACATAAATCAGACAAAA
Organism: Eustalomyia histrio; assembly: GCA_949748255.1. Classification (NCBI taxonomy): domain Eukaryota; kingdom Metazoa; phylum Arthropoda; class Insecta; order Diptera; family Anthomyiidae; genus Eustalomyia; species Eustalomyia histrio. Next base: position 113,190,111 of record OX456526.1, on the reverse strand, counting down.
ACATAGAAATATTAATTCGGAAAAAACCGCATTGTCATCTCATATAAAATCATTATCCTAACTTTGAAAATGTTTCACTTCATGCGTATTTGGTTGTTTTGATATTCAATTTTAATTGCTTTATTTCAGATCGAAGAATCAGTCTGTTCTTGAGGTGTTCGAAGTTCCTTTCGGTCCGCCTATTTTCAGAGAAATTGTGTCAAAAAAACAGTTTGAGTACTTGACCAAATTTATTCGCTTCGATTATACAATAAGTCGTCGACAAAACAGATCTGAGGAGAAATTTGCTCCAATTCGTCATCTGTGGGATATGTGGTCTGAAATGTTACCAATGTTTTTCAATCTTTACGACTGTGTCACTGTAGACGAACAGCTATGTGGTTTCCATGGACAATGTGCATTTAGGCAATATATGCCAAGCAAATAGAGAGGTATGGTTTAAAATTTTGGGTTCTCGTATTTGCCAAAAACCTGTGGTGTCTGAAAAATCCAACCATACCTTGGAAAAGCTGCTGCAGCTGTTCCAGAAAAAATCGAGGCCAACGAGTTGTTTTGAATCTGGTCAAGGGCCTAAAAGGTCATAACGTTACTATGGACAAAGGTCTAGTTTTCTACACGGTTAATATAAATAAAAACCTATTTGAAACAGAACAATTTTGTTTTTTAATTTGTAGAACAAAATTTATAAATTAGCTGCATCAAATAAGCTGTGTGATTGTATGTATCTCATGATATTTCTAATTACAGATTGTATTGTTTGCTTACCCTACGGACTCAAGAGTTTGCCTCAGGAATGTTTGCCTGCCCTAGAAGGATTTAAAGAATTAGTATTATGGTTTAAATATGATTCTGCTGGTTGGGATGTAGCTAAAGCATTCGCTAATAAAATTGACGAAAAACGTTGCCTTTTGATAAGACCCACCGATGCAGAACCATCACCTTTTGATGCCCAAAGAAAACGCTTAAACATACGTTATATTTTACAAAAAGCTACTCCCGTACGCCATAAGTCTATTACAACATTTAACACTTTGAGAAGTGATATTCTAAGTGAATTACAAAATATGGAAAAAGTTAATGGTGTTAAGTGGAAACGTTTTCCACATCTTAATAAATTGCTAAAGGGCCATCGTAAGGGTGAATTAACTATCATAACTGGTCCGACTGGTAGTGGTAAAACTACATTTATGAGTGAATATTCTTTGGACTTAGCCCTACAAGGTGTTTCAACTTTATGGGGTTCATTCGAAATAAGAAATGCTCGTTTGGCAGCTACTTTGTTAAGACAATTTGTTGGTTATTCTTTGGAGAAGAAATTAAATGAATTCGATCATTGGGCTACGGAATTCGAAAAACATCCCATGTACTTTATGACATTTCATGGTCAACAGCCATTGAAATTAGTTTTGGAAGCCATAGAGCATGCCCATTATGTTCATGATATTAACCATGTCATCATTGATAATTTACAATTTATGATGGGTATTTCAAGTACTTATCGTACTGATAAATTTTGGGAACAAGATAATATAATTGCTTCATTTCGTTCGTTGGCCACTAAACTTAATGTACATGTTACATTAGTTATGCATCCACGTAAGGAAAGAGAAGAAGATGATTTAACTACAAGTTCAATATTTGGTTCAGCCAAAGCTACTCAGGAAGCTGATAATGTATTAATTATACAAGATAAACGATTAACTAGCCTAAAGGGTAAAAAGTATTTACAAGTGGTTAAAAATCGTTATAGTGGTGATTTAGGCATTATGCCTTTAGAATTTAATAAGGAAGCATTAAGCTATGCTTTTACCGGGCAAAAGAAAAAGAAGGACAAAGACAAGGAAAATGAAATATCCACTAAATCTACACAGATTCCAATAGAGTAATAGTATTTAATATTTGTTAACATTATTCAATATTTTTGTTGTTAGTTTTTATTAAAGTTTACAAAAAAAATGTACCTACTTAAAGTTATAAAATATTAAAAAAAAAATGCATTTTACGTTGAACTTTGTTTATAATTTTTGATACTCATTAGCTTTTTACCACACATTGCACAAATGGCCTTTTTGTAAGCGCAGGCTTGACAGTAATGTGATCCTGCTTGATGAACCTTTTGTCGGCAAATTCTAAAAAACAAAGGTAAATAAATAATTAATTTATATATATTATAACCCAATTTCTTTTATATATTTTTGTTTGGTGTTTCAAATAGAGATAAGGCATCACCATATTTCCCTGCTTATTCATAGTCCCAGTAAGTGGCTAACGGGAAATTGTGAAAATGAAAAGAGGACAAACGATCTGTTAAAAAATAAGCTTTGCTGATGTATGCGTAGACATTTTGTTGATTTTTATAACACTTTAGCTGTGTTCCCTTACTTTCTTGGTAAAGTTCGGTAAACTGAGAGTAAGCACAAAATACTCTCATAAAATTACAAAATTACCCAAAAGTACGGGAACGCAAAAAACCACTTTTCTAGCCCAAAAAAAATGTCAAAATGCATCAGTGATGCCAAATTTTTAGGTGCAATAAGTGTAACACGACAAGTGAAAACGCGCTAATGGAGAAATGCGAAAATTGAAATAAGACACAAAAAAGTATATTAAAATTCTCCGCCGTTTTCAGTGGCACGAAATTTCGAGATTTTGATATTTTCCTCTTCGAAAAAAACACACATAGTTATTTCTAATAAATATATTTTTCTCATAACTTAATGTCTATGATCTTTTTTTTCATTGTTTTTTTAAAGTGGTGTATATAAAAATCTCGAGATTTCGTGCCAATGTGAAAGACGGGGGTTACAATTTTCAAAAAAAAAGCGGTAAGAAAAATTAAAAGGTGCCGATCTGTCCCTTTTTTATAAACAGAAAATATTTGCAGTTTTAAGAATGTAAAAAACCGCTTATTGTAACACGAAAACGGCTAAATTAGCATCGCTGATCTCATTGACATTTTTTATTATTTTTATTATTTAATTATTTTATAATTGTAAATCGTTTTTATTTCAATTTGCAATAATTTTTAACAAATCTGCTTTAACTTCCTTAGTTTTATTTTTTACAATTAAAAATCAGCTGTTTTTGTTTATCAACTGTTCTTTTGACAATTTACCCAAAGAAAAAGTCTGGGTAACTTTCGGTAAAAAGAGAAACACTAATACACTCTCAAACGCTCTCATTTACCCAATTTTCGAGTACGGGAACGCTTTTGGGTAAATTTGGGTAAGTTTGGGAACCCGCGGTAACGTACGGGAACACACTTTTTATAAGTGTTATAAAAACAAACAAAAAAAAAATTCTTTACAAAAACAACAAAAAAATTTCTTTACAAGACTGTTAAAGGAACCAACAAAACGTCTATGCATACGGCTGAAAAATTCTTATTTCTTTTATAAAAAAAAAATCCAAACATTGAACCCATGAATAGGAGAATATTTAATCTAATGTGAAAAAGTTAAACAATATTTTAAATTTGGGTTATAAATCAATTTATGTTTAGTAACGTTTTATAGAAGTATTATTGACTCACATTGAAACATATTAAATCCGTTTGCGTAACCACTTTTGCCTTTGAATTGGAAATTAAAAAATCTAGAAATTCCATTTATTATTAATAAATTTTTCTATTGTTCAAAAACTTAAAAATTTGTACGATTTATGGTTTTATACACCACACAATTTATGAATTTTATTTGTTATTTCAATACATAGGAAGCCTATAAAGTCAATTATACATGTATTGTAGATTATTATCCGTCATATAATAAAAAAATTTACTACAAAATATAACACTATATAAAGATACAATGTGACTCAAAAATATTAAAAATAAATATATTTAAGTGCTATAAAATCCTGCTCAACAATTACCAATTTACTGGAACTTACAACTTTAGTCAATGATGGCTTTGTGAATGGAAAACAAACTGATGTTGTTTATACTGATTTCAGTAAAGCCTTTGATAGAGTAAACCATGATTTATTACTATATAAGTTAGACCGTATTGGTTTCAGTTTGACGCTTCTTAAATGGATTGGTTCCTACCTAAAAAGCCGTAAACAGTGTGTTAAATTTCGTACTGTACAATCTAATGTTATCAATGTCACATCTGGCGTTCCTCAAGGCAGTCATTTAGGTCCGCTTTTGTTTATACTCTTTATTAATGATCTTCCATCGGTTTTACAACATTCTAAATGCTTGATGTATGCAGATGATGTCAAAATACTTCTTTCCTTTAATAATTGTACTGACCAAAGGTTATTGCAAATCGATATTAATAATTTTACTACATGGTGTAACTTGAACCTAATGGACCTTAACGTAAAAAAATGCAAATACATGGTGTTTTCAAGATCTCTTCCTGTTAATGGTTTGTACATGATGAATGGTATGCGGCTAGAGATGGTTGAAACTTTTAATGATCTTGGTGTTTTATTGGATAGACGTTTGGATTTTCGAAATCATATTACTAAGACAATTAATAAGGCAGTTGGTGTATTGGGGTTTATCAAACGCTGGGCAAAAGAATTTTCTGATCCTTACATTACAAAAAAGCTGTTCACTACTCTAGTGAGACCAATTCTTGAATATGGTTCTGTTGTCTGGGATCCTTTCTACAACGTACACTCTAATTCTATTGAATCCGTTCAGAAACAATTCCTTATATTTTGCCTCCGTGGACTTGGTTGGAATCCTACTGTGCACTTACCTCCCTACAAAAGCCGTCTTGCGCTTATAAAGCTTCCTACACTTTATAGTCGCCGTAAAATGTAACTTTTTTAGTAAATTTGATTAATGGAGATTTACATTCAGATTTCCTAGTTAGCAAACTCAACATAAATGTTCCACATCGCTTATCAAGATACTATCTATTTCTTAGTGTTAAATACTTTTCTACAAATTATGCTAATTCTGAACCTTTTCGCCGTATTTGTATCGAATTTAATCAATTGTATCATATCTTTGATTTTTATAAGAGCTTAGTTACTATTAAAAGAGACATTATTCTTTACCTTTATAATTAAATAATATTTTTATCAATTTCTAGTTTATTTAAAATTATATTACTCCCTCATATGTTTGTATTTTTTATCATTATTTTTTATTGTTATCATAATAGTCTGTAAGGATGTTATTTTCCATAGACTAAATAAATAAATAAAATAAATAGTTCCCAACCACACAAACATTACTAATATATAAATTTTGTAAAAATCAAAAAAAAAAAAAAAACATTAAAATCCTATAATACCAAAGTCACAAACTCTTTAAAATACCTAAGGATACAAACTCAGGCAGACTCTAATATTAAATGAATTTTCAAAAGTTGTAAGATGTATTGGATAGAGCGAATAAATTTAAATCCACAAGAAAAATTGGCTCTATGCTTCTTACCAAAAAGCTTTTCTTGTAACGAAAATTGGATAAATGAGAGCGTTCATGAGAGAGTTATTGTGCTTCTATATTCATACTGAACACCAAAATACGTATTTACGACTTTTCAAATTTCGACTCAAATTCAATACAAATTTTAAATCGAAATCTTGAAAAAATGAAGCATTCAGAATTACTTGTATGGTGCTGTCCTAGCATTATGCTTGTTTTTAATTTCTATTTATGGTATTTTTGGTCCTTGGGATCAATCTAGGAAGGATTTAAAATATTTATAGAAATGTAAGATATTAATTCACACTACAAGCCAAACTAGTACCCAATCAGCAATTTTATTTATTGTCAGCGGTACAAAAAATCAAGTACTGGCAAACCACTGAGACCTGTGGAATATTCATTTGAAGAAGAAGAAAATGTTAATGTTATAACTGAAAAATTATAATAAAACTATAAGTTTTGAAATTTTAAATAAAACTATTTTCTTGTCAAATCCAGGGATTTTTAAACACTTTAGTCACACCATGACGATGCCGCTCACGCAGTAAAAAACGTTCTTTTGGTTTTATATAGCCAAATTACAAAGGTACGGCATCTTTTCAAATTGGTTTTTTGCGATTCCAATTGATTTTCTTTGCAACCCAATTAGTTTTTATCAGAATTTCCAATTGGATTTGAAAAAAGGTTTAAAAATCAGTGAAATTTGCTAAAACTGTTTGAGAAATTTGCCCAATTTTCCCGTTTTCTCTCAGTTTCCGAACCTTTGTATTCTGTATAAAATTTTATTTGGCCGCTGCCAAATAAAATTCGGTATTCTGAAGTATTTTGGACAAACTTTGCTAACAAAATGTTTGCTGGGCCGATTTGATTCGACTTTGAGTTTAAAATTTAAGAAAAAGTCTGAGATAAGGTAAAGGATTTGTCTATTACATTAAGTCTGTTCCCGTACGTTACCGCGGGATCCCAAACTTACCCAAAAGCGTTCCCGTACTCGAAAATTGGGTAAATGAAAGCGTTTATGAGAGTGTATTAGTGTTTCTCTTTTTACCGAAAGTTACCCAAACTTTTTCTTTGGGTAAATTGTCAAAAGAACAGTTGATAAACAAAAACAGCTGTTTTATAATTGTAAAAAAAAATAAAACTAAAGAACTTCAGCGATGCTAATTTAGCCCTTTTCGTGTTACAATAAGCGGTTTTTTACTTTCTAAAAACTGCAAATATTTTCTGTTTATAAAAAAGGGACAGATCGGCACCTTTTAATTTTTCTTACCGCTTTTTTTGGAAATTGTAACCCCCTCTCAGTTTCCGAACCTTTGTATTCTGTATAAAATTTTATTTGGCCGCTGCCAAATAAAATTCGGTATTCTGAAGTATTTTGGACAAACTTTGCTAACAAAATGTTTGCTGGGCCGATTTGATTCGACTTTGAGTTTAAAATTTAAGAAAAAGTCTGAGATAAGGTAAAGAATTTGTCTATTACATTAAGTCTGTTCCCGTACGTTATCGCGGGATCCCAAACTTACGCAAAAGCGTTCCCATACTCGAAAATTGGGTAAATGAAAGCGTTTATGAGACCACAGAAGCAGACTAAACTAATATGGGCACAGTATTGGATGAAATACCACAACCTTTAACTAATCAAGGCTATCCATTTACACAAGAGGATAAATAAAGCTGATAACAGTGAATTGAAAGAGTTGGAAAACAAATTTGAAGAATTTAAAAAAATCTTTTACTGTGAAAAGCCAATAAAATCTAAAGTGACCACACGTACACAAGAAGAAAATGAAGGTAAAGAAATATCAAACATTAATATAGATCATTAAGACCTAGAACATCTGAACGAAAAATAAATGAGGTAGACGATTTAGGTAAGGAAAAGGAAGTATCACAATCTTTATCTTTATCATCCGGAAAACAGAAGAAAAAAACAAAAAAGACAAGACCTTTAATGTGTTCTTATTGTTGTAAGCTTAAAACCAATGCATTTTTTTTTATAAAATTTTCACTTGAATTTATTTTATTTCTGTTTTAGCGCAAATATTAATGGAAATGTATAGTTTAAAAAATAATGAAGCTATTCATGACAAAAACCGTGAAAACTTATTTTCAGCTAAAGTTTCTGTTGCATTGCAAAGATTGTGACAGCCAAATACCCAGCAGAAGATGGACAGCTAACCAAGCTGCTCATAGAAATGTGCGATTAAAGTATGTTTAAATTTTAATATTTTATTAATACTAATGAAATAAAGAAAGAATTTAAAGAGACAAGTGAACAACAAACGAAAATGACATACTCTGAAACCCTTAAAAACAAGATCGCCCTACCGAATCCTTATAAACAAGTGCCATTAATTGTAAAACCTAAAGAAAAGCAAGGTGTAGATAAAACAAAAAAAAAACTAAACAAAAAGGTCGATCCAGTTAACTTTAAAATAACAAGAGTGGAAAACAGAAGAAACGGTACAGTGATAATACAAAGCGAAATAACGAAGAAAGGGAAAAAATAAGAAATGCTATACAAAGTGAATTAAAAGAAGGATATGAAATTAAGGTGCCCAGTCCAGTTGAATTAAAAATTAAAATAACAGATATGACATTTAAATATGAAGAAGGTGAAATAATTGAAAAATTGAAGAAACAAAACCCAATGATTAATAGCAGTGAAATGAAAATTATAGAACAATACGAATATAAAAGAAACAATAAAACAATATACAATGTCAAATTAGCAGTTAATAATGAAACGTATACAACAATGATTACCGCACAACGAGTTAATATAGGATGGGGAAGGTGTAGAGTTTTTGATGGTACGGATGTTTTACAGTGCCTTAAATATCAAATAAAATAATAATCGATAATTGGAACATAACTGGAAAAATATTGTTGGATATAGTAAATAAATCTCTAGAAAATGGAATTTTTCCTGAAGTTTGGAAAGTAACAATGGTAACACCGATTGAAAAAGTGATCAACACAAAAAAATGTGAAGAATTTCGTCCTATAAACTCTTTAAAGACATGTGAGAAAATTTTAGAAAAAGTTGTGAAAGATCAATTGGAAAAGTATATGGAGAACAACTCATTTATATCAAAATATCAATCTGGACACAGAAAAAAATTTTTGTCGTTGGAAACAAATTGGATGCAAAAGGAAAATAATGGCTATTTTTGTGGACTTTAAAAGAGAGCATTTGAAACGATTGATAGAGAAATAATTATCAAAAAACTTTTTAAATACGGGGTTCAAGGTGTTTAACTTGAATGGTTTAAATCGTACTTGTCAAACAGGAAACAAATAACAATTGTAAATGGGACAACATCTAAATTAATTGATAATGATTTCGGTGTTCCACAAGGATCCATACTTGGGGCGTTATTATTTAGCATTTATATAAATGATATGCCCAATATTATAACAAGAAGTGAAATAGTTTTGTATGCGGATGACACTATAATATACACAGAAGGAGATACAGAAGAACAATGTAAAATTAATATGATGTATGATATTAATAATATAAATAATTGGTTAAAAATGAACAAATTAAAATTAAACGAAAGCAAAACAAAAATTATTGAAATAAATATTACCAGTAACACGAACTTTAAAATAAATGACATATTAAATATCTTGGGTTTATTATTGATAAAAAACTAAAATTTAAGGAACACATAGAATACACTTGCAAGAAAATAGGTAAACAAATTGGCTTTTTCAAAAGAATTCGAAATAAAGTATCAACATTGACAGCAATACACATATACAACACGATGATTAAACAACATTTTGAGTTTGGATCTACAATTATTTATGATTGTTGCAAATCAACGCAATTAGACAGACTTCAAAAATTACAAAATAAGGCAATGAGAACAATTTTAAAATGTAACAGATATACGCCCATACATCTAATGCTTAATACTCTTAAATAGTTAAATATAAGGCAACGTTTGGAACTAAATACACTACTGTTTATCAAAAAAATGAAACAAGGAAATGCGCCCGAGTACCTTTGCGAGCAAATAAGATATGTAGGTGATGTACAGCCATATAGACTCAGAAACTCTGATGATTTTAGACTGTCTGTCTATCTATCTATCTATCTATCTATCTATCTATCTATCTATCTATCTATCTATCTATCTATCTATCTATCTATCTATCTATCTATCTATCTATCTATCTATCTATCTATCTATCTATCTATCTATCTATCTATCTATCTATCTATCTATCTATCTATCTAATCTGTTTTTATTTTGTTTTACTTTTTAGTTGCACCAAGAAAAATACATAATAAAACCAGAGAAGAATATGATAAGTACATGCATTTTTATGTAGAAAAAATGCGTATGTCACATTTAATGTTGAAAGAAACTGTTGAAATAGTCAAGAAATAAATTCAACACTTATGGAGCAAATAAAAATTAAATTTTACCAGCATTTAATTTTTATACTCAATAAATAAAACAAAAAGTTTTAAATTAAATGCTACTATTTGAAAGGAATAATAACTTTACAATATAGAAAACATAAAACATTTAATACCTTTCATAATTGGACATATAATTCGAAGAATATGGTATGTTCTTTAAAAGAAATATCCAAAATTATTTTCTTTTATTTTGTATTACTTTTTTTCAGTTTATCTTTGTTATCGTTGCCTTCTTTATTTGCGTCCTTACTAATACAACTGAAATGCGGTAAGCTTTTACATCTAGTAATGTCATATTTAATACGCAATCTATTAGTTTTATAATTTTGAATTCACTTGACATTTGCATAAGAATTTTTTAATGTAAATATTTTTCAATTGAAAACTAAGGAGGTCCATAACAAAACGCGAAAATTCCACTGTAACAATTTTTTGGATAAACGAATAATACTAATTAGACAGTAGGATATATATAATTTTCTAAACACTTGTGGTATAATAGTTTTCTACTATTAATAGAAATCATAAATAAATTGATATATCTGCCAGTTAGTTTTTATGTTATTTAAAAAAAAATTTGGAATTGCTGCGTTTTGATCCGATTCATAGAAATAAATTCGTTTGGAAATGTGTCAAACAGAACCTTTTTATTATAACTGTTGTTGCCTACCACGTTCATTTATTTATTTACAAAATTTACAGTCTTAATAAATTAAGAGGGGAGATATAAAGGCACTAACTGCAAAGGTCTTTGGCCTTATGGTGTTAAAGGGTTGAGTTTATATTAGGTGATATATGTTGAAAAATTTGAGTATATTTCGTACTTTAACATTTTTCATGTTGATGTTTTTAAAGACATCAGTCATGCAAGCTTTACCTTTTAAAGAAAGTTATGCTCTATTTATGATATTGCAATTGGATATTAGATGGTTAATATTTATAACTTCTACGTTGCAAAAACTGCAAATTTCTGGACCCGAGTTATTAAGGTAGTGACGGTGGGTGATGAAATTGTGCCCCAATATTACTCTTATGTATTTTTGTAGATCCATTTTTGTGGCGTTAGGTGGATAAATTGGTTTAGTTTTGGTTGATATTTTTGTAGTGGTGTTGGTATGAGTTCCAGTCTTCAATTTCATTTTTTGGTATTTTAGATGAAATTATCCTTATTATACATTTTTTATTAGTTGAAGGGTACTGAAAAATCGGTGGGCGTACCACGTTTATATTAATATCGATGCAACAAATTTGAAACTGCAATTCCAATAGTGACATGAGTAGTCTAATATAACGGGGTTGATTTCATAATACTGCATGTTAAATTTTGTTATATCTATTGATGTTAAATAATGATTTGTGTTAAGATAAGTTACCACTTGTTATATTTTTGTACTGTGTTGTAATACTGTATTGAAAATATTGTATAAAATCAAGTTGTGTTTTTATATTTTGTTTTCAATACTGACTTTTGTATTTTATATTTTATTCGAAAATAAACTTTTAACTATAATAGGTTATGTGCCCAGGAAGCTCTTGAAAAATAAGAAAAAATTTTTTCAAGCAATCATTTCAAGGTTATCAAGATAAAATGGACTTTACAAAGAACATCAAGGTTCTTCAAGGTGAGGTAGACTGGCCTATTTGGAAGCGCAAGATAAGAGATCTGTTGGATTACCATGAAGGTGCATTGGATGCAATTGACAGGAAATTGCATAAGCCATTACCTCTTGATCCATCTGCTTCAACAGAACAAAAAAGGTTATATAAGGAAGAAAGCGGTTTGTATAGAAAGGCAAACAGTTATGCGAAATCTGTGTTGTGTAGTTCCATAAGTGATGAAATTTATCAAAAAGTTATGGACAAAGAAACTGCTGCAGATACGTGGGATGCCCTCAAGAATCTTTTTGAAGCTACAGCAAAAGATCAGCTTTATAAAATTTGTGCAGAATTTTTCTCATTCAGTTGGAATGATGATCAAGATATTACCATGCACATTGCAAAATTAAAAAGTTTGTGGCTAGAATTTAATAATGGTCTGAAGGCAAGGAAATTAGGTGAATTGCCAGATTTATTGTTAGTGGGTAAGATTCTTCACATTTTGCCATCAAGTTTCGACAATTTTAAATCAAGCTGGATGATGTTAAGTAAAAATGAAGAAAAGACATTCGAAGAATTATCGATTCAGCTATCGATGTATCAACGTAATTTTGGAAAAGCAAATAGTCATGATGATCAAGAAGCGCTTTTGGTAAGTGGAAAAGCTAAGAAATATCAAAATTCAAATTTTTCCAAAAGGAAAACTGATGTCTGCAACTACTGCAAGAAGAAAGGACATTGGGTAAGGGATTGCCGTAAATGGGTAGCCGATGGTAAGCCTAGTAAAGAAGTAAATGAGGCCAAAGCTGAGTCTGTTAAGTGTTTGCAATTATTTTGTGAGGAAGCTAACGCGGTTCAAGACGCCGATGCCGCAGGATGGTGGATTGATAATGGAGCAACACGTCATGTGACTAATAATAAAAATTTATTCAAGGATTTCAAGCCTTTTTCAAATACTAATTTTATAAAAGCTGCTGGTAAGGAAGTTTTACAAGCTATTGGGAAAGGAACAATAGATATAGAATCCAAATGCTACAATAAAATCCAAGTGTTAAGTTTAACAGATGTCTGGTATGTACCTAATATATCAAGGAATTTATTCTCAGTACTTGCTGCCCAAGATAAGCAATGTAATAGCAAGTTTATATCAACAACTACCAATTGTAAATTAATTGTTGATGGTAAAGTACTTGTATGTGGATCAAGGTCAGTATGTGGAACTTTATATAAAGCAAATATTAGCCCTATAGTACGAGATAATAAGGAACAGGTAAATGAAGTTCAAGATTCTGATTTACTGCAACTGTATCATGAAAGATGGGGTCACCAAGACAAACGACACATTAAGAAGATGCTTAAAATAGGAATGGGTATTACTACAAGAGATGATAAAACTATTTGCGAGCCGTGTATCTATGGAAAGGCTCATCGATTGCCGTTTGGTCTTAGAGTAAAAGCTACAAGTCCAGGTGAACTCATGACTACAGATGTGTGTGGTCCATTTAGTGAATCGTTTGGTAAGATGAAGTACCTATTAGTATTCAAAGATGCATATACTAAGTACCGTTTTGGATTTGTTATAAAACAAAAATGTGATGTCAAAGGATGCTTAGAAGAAGTATTGATGACAGCGAAAACACATGGTTATCCCATTAGAGAATTGTTAAGCGATAACGGTGGTGAGTTTGACAACCATGATGTAAAGAAGATTCTAAAGAAGTATGGTGTTATAAAAAGGCTAACAGCACCATACACCCCACAACAGAATGGTGCTAGTGAAAAAGAAAATCGCACAGTTGTTGAGATGGCTCGTACATTCAAGTACTCCAATGATGAAGCAAAGTTTCCAGATGCAATATGGGCTGAATTAGTTATAACAGCTACATACGTACTAAACAGAACTGGAAAGTCATCAGTTGAAGGTAAAACTCCCTATGAAATGTGGATTGGAAAGAAGCCAAGAATACATCATTTAAGAATAATAGCCAGTGAATGCTATGTCCATATACCAAACCAAAAGAGAAAGAAGATGGATGCCAAAGCTACAAAAGGTTATCTCATTGGGTATGATAATGATGAACGTTATCGAGTTTATATTAAGGAAAAACGTAACGTTATACTATCACGTGATGTTAAATTTGTTGAGAAAACAAAATCGTGTGTGGCTAATGGTACTAGTGATGAATATGGTAAAGACAATAACTTGAGTGATAAAGACAACGAATTTAAAAATGAAGTTAAGATTAACTTTGAAGATTTTAAGCAACGTATTACAGAAGATGACTGTATTATACATGAAGAACAACAGTCTGCATATACAAAACAACAATTAAGTAATCAAGATGCCGTAAATGATAATCCAAGTACAGAAGAAGAAAATCAAGATACCGTAGAAGATGACCTGAACGAAGAATATATTCAAAATGAATCTTCAAATGCTAGTGATTTTCATGGATTTGAATCAAATAAACGTGCTAGAGAAACGTCTTCTGATGAAGATAATAATGATGACTGTGATATGCCATTGGTAAAACGATTAAGAGATCGTACCTTGTTATCAAATTCTAAGTATGATGACTTTGTAATGGAAGTACAAAATTTCCTAAATAAAATTGAAACTCCTATGACGTACATGGAAGCAATAAAAAGTAAAGAGTGTAATCAGTGGAAGGTGGCCATGAGTTCCGAAATAAATTCATTAAAGGAAAATAGAACATGAGAGATGGCAGAACTTCCTAAAGGTGCCAAAGCTCTACCATCAAAGTGGGTATTTCGTGTAAAGATGAATCCTGATGGAACCGTTGATAAGTTTAAATCCAGATTAGTCGTAAAAGGATTTAAGCAACGAGAAGGTATTGACTATAAAGAAACATTTAGTCCAGTTGCAAAATTGGGAACAATTCGCGCAGTATTGAGTATAGCAGCTAGCAATAAGATGCACTTATCTCAATTTGACGTTTCAACAGCTTTCTTATATGGAGAATTAGAAGAAGATATATTCATGAAACAACCAGAAGGCTATAGTGATGGTACAAAACGAGTTTGCAAATTGAAAAGAAGTTTGTATGGCTTAAAGCAAGCGCCTCGTTGTTGGAACAAACGTTTAGTCAATTACTTATTCAAAATTGGGTTTAAAATCAGTGAAGCCGATCCGTGTCTTTTTATAAGAATAAAAGATGAAAAGAAATTGATTTTGGTTCCATATGTAGATGATGGGCTTGTTGCAGGAACAGATGTCAATGATCTAAAGGTGTTATTAAATGAATTAAGATCTGAATTTAAAATAGTTGCAAAAGATGCAAATTATTTTTTGGGGTTGGAGATAAAGAAAGAAGAAGATGCAATAAAAATTTCTCAAGGTGCGTATGTTAGAAAGATTTTGGAGAGGTTCAACTTTCAAGATTGCAAACATGTGTCTACTCCAATGACCAAGGTGGTGGAAAGCTCCGAAACAGGGAAAGTAGAGGATGTTTCCAAATTTCCCTATCGACAAGCAGTGGGGGCAATAATGTACTTAATGCTCGGTACTAGGCCAGACCTTGCATTCAGTATTGGTTACTTGTCTAGAACTTTAGAAAATCCTACCAAAGAAGATATTGTCAGAGTTAAGAGAGTTTTTCGATACATAGCTGGTACGAAAAACTACGGTATAACATACAAAGTTGACAATAATATGAAGTTAGAATGCTACAGTGATGCGGATTTCGGAGGTTGTACAAAAACTGGTAGATCAACATCTGGAATCGTTATAAAATATGGTGGTGCTGTTATTTCATGGTCGAGTCAAAGGCAGCCTATAGTAGCAACATCCACAACAGAAGCAGAAATAGTTGCTGCTACCGAAGCTACCAAAGTAATTATATGGCTAAAAAGACTCTATTCTGAATTAATTGGTTTGCAAGATATGCCAATATTACAAGTGGACAATAATGCAGCGATAAGGTTGGCTCAGAATCCAGAGTTTCATAAAAGAACGAAGCATATTGCTTTAAAACACTTTTTTGTTCGAGAGAAGGTCTCTGAAGGGGAACTGGATATTCAACGTATATCAACTCAAGATCAATTAGCTGATATAATGACGAAGCCGTTACAACAGATAAGATTAAAATATCTTCTTAATCAAATGGGTCTTTCAAGTGTTAACTAAGTTTCTTAACAAGGGAAAGTATTGATGTTAAATAATGATTTGTGTTAAGATAAGTTACCACTTGTTATATTTTTGTACTGTGTTGTAATACTGTATTGAAAATATTGTATAAAATCAAGTTGTGTTTTTATATTTTGTTTTCAATACTGACTTTTGTATTTTATATTTTATTCGAAAATAAACTTTTAACTATAATAATATCTGCAAAATACTATTATCGGTGTTTTGGCAGTTTAGCATTATAAGGGAAGTTTAAGATATTTCAAAATCAAATCGGTAAAATAGCGCAATAAACCCGTTTATCCAAAATACAATGCATTTCATGTAATTGACGTTTTAAAATTTTCTTATTATTACCGTAATTATGAAAAGATATTAAATGCCAACCATGATTTATAATTTTATTTATTTCATGGGATTACATGGAAACATTTTCCTGCAAATAGCCCAACTTCAAAAGGCTATAAATTAACAATACGAGCTAACTTTTTAACACCCGTTGGGAAAGATTCGATGACCCAAAATTTGTTGCGTAAAGTAATTAAAAATATATATTAAAGTCATGATAAATTATTTTAAAAACTTACCGGCAAGGAGGTAACGTTTTTCCTATGGGATTGTATCTGTCTTTCGCTGAAGATAAAGCTTTGTTTTCATTTATTTTACGGGTTGGACCAGTTTTCCAAGGATCTGGTGTAGCAATTTTTGCCAATTTAGCTTCACATTTTTCACAAACCATATTTACTAAAATCAATAGTACTTTAGTTATTCTAATTATAATATTCTAACTAAATATATGAAAACAATACTTTAATTTATTGCTTATTCCTTTTTAATAGACACTTTTATTATTGTCTTCTTTACTTGCCACTGAGCCTTCACACACGAGAACAATTTTGCTGGTTTTTTGTTGGCGTAAAGTTTCAACCAGCTTTTACCACGCAAATCAAAGAATCACGTCAATCAGTGCATGTGTGTGTGTGTGTGTGTTCTGTATGTTTAAAGCCCAATATAACATATAGCAATCAAACTGCAATACAACTTGAGAATAAGCTTATATAGTGTATTTTAAGCTTTTCTTAATCTCGTTTAAAATGTGAATTCACAAGCAGTATTTAACAATGCTTGAGAAAAAATTAATATACATAACTTTTTCTAAAGTATAGAAATATTTTTCAATACATTCTTGTTGTCTTTGTTCTACGCTTATAATGCATACAACAAGTGCCGTTCCTTTTTTTTTTAATTTGTCAAACGTGTTTTGCTTACACATTTGGTTGTAAATTTTATAAAGTGAATTGCATTTAAAATTTAATTATTTTTATAATAATTTTTATTTATGGTTAAAATTAATTATTATTATTATTATTTATATTTAAAATTAGTTATTATTTTTTATATTTAAAATGAATTATTATTATTTATATTTTAAATTAAAATAAAAAATATTATATTATATGTGAAGCTTATTCTACAATGATGCAAAAAAGCTTTTAAATATATTGAGTCAAATAAGCTTTTCTATACCCAAGTTAATACAATATTATTTTTGTAAGCTCATTCTACAATTGCAAGAATAAGCTTATAGTAATCATACACACATAATACTTTCACGAGGGTTCCGTTTTGATTTTTCTACAATTGTTACAATAGCCTTTTTCAAGCTTAAGGCTTGTGTTTGTAAGCTTATAATAATATTTTTCTCAAGTCATTTGGTATGTTGGGAGCTTTTAAAGAAGACGTACAAATGAACACGTCAATCACCATTTGTATTTTGATTTCGTAGCGTTCGTATCAAATCATCTCTTCGGTATGCTTCCAGCTGTATGCTTAAAGAGCTAACTAATATATAGTATAATATACTTTTGCTAGCTTAAGCAAATGTGCGAATACATGTAATCAAATGTGTATGACTATATTGTACTTAACAAACTTTTCGTTAAGTTTCGTCAAGTGTCATTTGCATAAGCAAACAGCGAAACTAACCGCACTTTACTTAAGGAATCATGTGTTTTTAGAAAAACTGTTTATGAAAAAAAAACAAATTTCAATGTACGCGGAAAATATTTTTATAGAAAATTTAATTAAAAATGTTAAAAAACAAACGTGCATGTATAACAAAAGGGGTGGGTTTTGTATTTGTTTTTCGATTGAGATACAAGCACTGTTGCATTTTTTAGTACTTTTTTATTTATGTTTTCATTTGTTTCTTTTAATTATTTAAAATTAATATAGATTTACTTCTTAATTGTAAAATATTTGTAAATTGAACACATTAAATAATATTTTTCGAAAAGATACATTTATTTTGGAAATATTATAAGAAAACAGTTTTTGCAAAAGTACATATATTTGCAGCTAAGTGTAGTAAGTATTTAAGTATAAAAAGTACATTGTAGCCACCCAAAAGTCTTCAATAAGTTGATTAAGCATTTGACAGACTTTTCGTTAATTTTTGACAGTAGCTTAAGTTAGCAAGAGTATAATATAGTTAGCTTTTAAGTTTTCAATAAAACACCAAATAAACTTTTGTACGTCCATGCATTTTTGCATATTACAAAAAATCACAAACACTGACGTTTGCACATTTTTAAAAAACGCTATATGTTAAATGCATACAAAAAACATGACACACACAAATCTATTGTATATACATTTTATAGCAAATGAATCATTCTCGTGTGTTTTGAAAAGAACAAAAATTGTGCGGCTTAAATATTATTCTAATATGTGATGGCTCTATTGGATTGATTTTGACAGCAATGTAGAACAAATGGGAGCGCTGCGTTACGGACATTCATTTGATAGATACTCATTTATTCTCCACAGTTTAACTCTTTACACTTATTATTTCCCCATTAGAAAATTTACAAATTTTTTGTCAAAAAAAATCTAGCAAGTGATACGGGCTTCAGCATGTTCATACATTAATATGAACCGCATGGTTCGCTCTCGGAATCACGATTGCGAACCTAGGAGTTTAAACGATTGTTCTTATTTTTATAAGAGCCAATTTATACTATGCAATTAATTGCGTGCAATTTTCTTAATTGCCTTTTCAAAGTTGCTTTTTTTCATTATTATTTCACCATGAGGATGCCGCTCACGTGGTAAAAAACGTTCTCTTGATCTTATAGAGACAGATTACAAAGGTTCGGCATCTTTTCTAATTGTTTTATTTGCAATTTCTTTGCGATTCCAATTGATTTTCTTTTCAAATCCACTTGGTTTTAAGCAGATTTCCCAATTGGATTTCAAAAAAGGTTTAAAAAACAGGGACATTTTTGCAAAAATCATTGAAATTTGCTCAATTTCCCCTGTTTTCTCTCAGCTTCCGAACCTTTCTTTGTAGTTAGCGATGCCAACTTTTTAAAAGCAAAAAGCATCGCCGAGCGGTTAAAAAGGGGTAAATTAAAAAATTTACCAGTTTTTGTGTTTTTCAGTTTATTTCATTTAAAAATGTGTACTTTTAAGTGATCGATCTAACGTTTTAATGTATAAAATACATATTTTAAAAAAATATATATTGTTGAAATTAAAAATGTAGAATTTAAAAGAAATCGCTAAAATGTTCGTTTTCCAACAACATCGAATTTTCTTTTCACCTTCGGCACATAAAATTGTCTTTATATAAACTTGCACTTTTCGTAAGTTTGGTTTGAATTAATTTTTGCAGAAATACTTAACTGTATTTTGTAATTTGATCAACGGGTATTGCTTCTTTTTAAGGCTATTTTATATGGATTAAACAATTTGATGTATTTAATGCAAGCCATACACGTTACAACTCGCTTGGTAATTCCCCAAGCTTTTTTATATTTTTGGTTGTATTGTTCCATTTTTAATAAAACATAAATTTAAAGGGGATGTCTGTAAAAATAGTTTTTTACAAGTTACACTGGAAACTTCAAACGATTGGCAATAACATTATGTAAAACCAATTATATACCAAAAAAAAGTTTCCAGATTATGGACAAAAATAGCAAATGTCTTAAAAAGAGATAAAAGATCAAAGAGAGCTATGTTAGCCCTTAAAAAATAAAAGGGCTAAGTGAAAAAAGTACGCGTTAAAAGCAATCAAAAAGGGCTAAATATAACCCGAAGAGGTCTAACTTGGCATCGCTGTTTATAGTCTGTATAAAATTTATTCGGCCGCTGCCGGTGTTGCAATCTCTATCTTGGTGTCTACACCTAACATTATTATAAATATTTTTCTAATTTCAAACGTCACTTTCAATCGCAGATTAACTGGACTAAATTATCTACATTAATATTGACACAATTACTGATTTAGGTGTTGTTTTTGATTCCACCTTGTCATTTATTCCACATATTAATTACATAATTCCGAAAGCTTATGCAATGCTTGCATTCATTAGGAGAAGTTGTTCCGATTTTTCTGATACCCATACGTTAAGATTGGTTTACACTTCATATGTTAGATCGAAATTGGAGTATGCATCTGTAGTATGGAGTCCATATTGTAGAATTCATATCTCTCGTATTGAAAGGGTGCAACGAATATTTCTTAAATATGCACTTTCATCGTTTACGCTTGATAACCCTTTACCTTCTTATAGGTCAAAGAGTTTATTTTTAGGTTTAGAAACGTTAGAAAATAGACGTAGATTTCAATCTGCATTACTTATATATGATATAGTTACTGGGAGAATTGACTGTCCTAAGCTGTTATCGCTGATATCGTTTTATGTGCCACGTAGAATACTTCGCTATAAGCATTATATTTTTAACATTCCTATTCATCGCACTAACTATGCCCAAAAAAGTATTTTAAATCGAGCGTGTAATGATATAAATTCTATAAATGAGATTGCTTTCAATAAAAATCCAAACCATGTCATTGAATTTTGCACTTCGAAAGAAACCTTTAAATTGTTACTTTTTGAATTTTTTAATTTGTAATTTTTTTTTAACTATAATACATGTTGTATCTAGTTTGTAAGGAAATTTTATATATTCCATTGACTTAATAAACTGAAATAATAATAATATTAAGGGTGGAGAACACGTATTTATGTTAATATTATATCTACTCACAATTTTCAGTCAGCTGTGGAGTAAAGTTGTTTGTTCATTGGTGTATTGCATTTTGTAAGAAAGTTTAATTACCTTTTAAATGCAATAAAAAGGTGTTTATATTATATTATAAATATTTGATTTTTTCTTTTTACCTTTTAACAGCGTCCTATTGTTTATGTATGTGCATCTGGCGTGATTTTGACAGCTAATATTATGATATAGTTGTTATAATATTTATTATGATAACTCTGTTATAATATAAATATAACACTAAGAGCAACATTAATTTGGAGTCTACATGCAAATATAATTCTCTCTGCTATTTGATATGACGTTTGCAAACAGAAAAATATTATATCAATCGCAGGTGTAGACACCAAGTATACTATTCTTACTCTATGTTTTTATTTAAATAAATAAATGTATATATACTATACTTATACTACCATATAATCGAAATTCAATTTAAACTAGATTTCGAGCGTAATTTAAATGCAGCTTAATAGTATATAGTACCAATCAGACTACACAGACAGGTACGTACAGGTACACATTAACATATGTCAAACACGAAATATCGAACCGTATGGTTTTCTTGACATTGTAGTGATTTACAGAATGAGATTGAAAAAATAAATTCCATATAAATTGTTATGGTAAAAATTTTTTTGTATATCTATCCCTATCTGTTTATCACTACAATTTTGACATTTCCTTTTACTCATTTTCTAGTCGCTATTTTGATTCAAGCAGCTGTTTCCACTCTGTGTAGTCTGTGGTACCAATAATCAAAATCCAGAGCCCGAATTTCATAGCACGATTATCGTCTATCGATATCGTTTTGACGATTGTATTTGCTTTTTGTAAGCACACAATCATCGTCAAAACGATTGAAATTGCACGATAGCAAAATAGCTATCGTCTTGACAATAAGTATGTAAACAATTTTATTAAGTCTTCATCTTTTTCAATTACATTGATTGTCTAACATACTATGAGAATAATAACATTCTAGAGCTATATGTGTCTTACTCTAATAACTAAGCTAACGTAAAAATCAACATTGCTAAAGTGAGAAAGAATATGTAAAAAAGGACAAACTGAAAAGTTTGTCAAGGCTTGCTTTCGGCCTTTAAAGTCGCCAACAAAGCAGATGTCTGTAAATAACATTACTGAAACTAAATAACTAAAGTTCTGTTACATAAATTGACAAGACATATTCATATTACAGTTCATGTAAAATCAAACAAAATAGAAAATACATATGAATGTAAACAGATGAATTTAAAATATTACAGCGAATAGAGCTTGACTCGCGTAGGTAATTAAATGTAAAGTTTCAGCAAAATTAATTTTTGTATATTATCTTCAGCCCCTATGATTCCCAGGGGCTGGACTCTTATAGAATGAGGGAAAGTCCAGTGGAGCTGGATCGTCGTCAATACGTCCATTGATTATACCGACGTATATTTGGGTGACAAGAAAATTATCGTGTAGCGCAAGTTTTTCAACAAATTTGGTTTGCAAGAACATGGCGTACCTACAGAAGGGTAGAACATCGGCATTTTCATACACGTAACTATTTGAAAATCGTTTTATGAAATTTTTATAAATTTTTCCGATGCATTTTCTCAGGATTTTCCGTTAAAATATCTCCAATTCTTTGGCTACTATAGGAGATATAGTAAATCTATATCCAATGATATTGCCACCGTGCATATTTTACCCCTTAAGTTGCAAGATACATCATTATGAAATTTCAACAATGCATGTTGTGTTGAGTGAGATCTTCTAAATCCAAATTGAAATTATGATATTCCACAATGAACGCATTTACCAGTTTTTCCTTAATAACGTGTTCAAATAATTTACCAATGTTGAATAAAAGGGATATTGGGCGAAAATCCCCAGGCTTTTTACTGTCCTGCTTTTTTCTAAATCGAAGTATTTTTGCGCTTTTTCAAGCAGATGGGAAATAGACGTTATTAATGCAATTGTTACAAACAGCAGCTAATAATTTTAGTGTTGTATCAGGAAATTTTTTAATTATAAAATTGAAGACTTTTTGCTATTAATGTTGTTTATGTGCATTCTGATATTATTCACGTTTGTAAAATGGTAATTGTCAAGATACCCATCGGCCAGAAACGTGTCATCAAATGTATAAATATGTTGCGGTAGTCTATCGACGCATGATGAGATTTGATTTTCTATATTGTTTACCGGTCTTTTAGGATTTACCTCTTGAAAAACAGCAGTATAATGAGTTCTAAATATCTCTGAAATTTTACAACTATTGGAAGTGATAGTATCATTGTGTATGAGCTGCTTGCAAAATGGAGACTTCTTTTTACCAACGAACCGAAATACGTCTCTAAAGGCAGTAGTACCTGGTGTTATTTTTAAGAGTATATGTCTCAAATGCCTAGCATCTTCAAGATTTAAAAGCTCATTAATAATTGTTTTTAATAGTTGTATTTGTTTAGGGAAAATTTAATACTCGCTGCTAATTATATTTCCAGTTCTGTGATAGATTTTCTTTAGGTTCTTCTGCCATGCATACTTAACTTGAAAGAATTTCTTGATGTTATAGGATACTGACGTTTTTGTTCGTTTATTACCAGTTTGTTGGAGTGGCTTTCATGTATTGAGGTAAGTGTATTAATAAATGTATTTATAAGCACATCTAATTCATTGTTATTTAAATTGCAGTTGTTGGGAGGTAAAATGGCATTTGAGGGAGACTTCTTAGTGTTAAACAGGATGAATCACTTTCCAGATACTGTACTAATGGGAAATGATCTGAGAAAGTTGATAAGTTTTTGATCTGATAATTAGGTTGGATACTGTTGATTATGCTGGAACGTAATAGAAAGATACGATGAAGATATATCACAAACGCGTGTTACATCTAAACATAAGCGTTATCTGCAGTATCTCCCCAATTTAAACTTTTCGCATTTAGGTCACCACTGAATATAAACCAATCATAATTGTTGCTCAGTTGGAGAATATGGTTTAAGCTGTTGTTTAACTCATGTGAGTCATATACAAAAGGTATATATAAAGACCCTAATACATATTTTCTACTAATGCTTTTTGGAACTATTTCTATTTCAATAAATACGTTATTAAATTGTGTTTTATTGATTTGACAGTTCAATTTGGCGACTGATGTTAACAAGAGAGCGGACGTTAAATGTCATAAATTTAAGAGATCTGTGGGCCATATTTGTTATTCACATTCTTTAGAACCCGCAGGAACTCTGCATGTTTTTAAATCTTTAAGGAAGTTTGTATCCAGAAACATATTGACAAGTTTTAAGAATTCTTCAATTACAGATGGTTTATGTGTTTGAGCTTGAGTAGCATTTACCTGAAAAATACTGGCAAATGATCTGCCTGGTGAACGAATAGATTGGCTTATTATATTGTTTACTTTACCTTTGGCAACAAGCTTCTCTTTACAAGCCTTTTTTATGCGTTCCCTTCGTACGGCAAGGTATTTTCTATAGGCTGGGTAACCTCTCCAGTTCTCAAGATGTCCACTTACTCAACATTTCACGCAGTGGGCTGCTGACGTCTCAGAATTTATGCGATGGAATTTACCTGGGGGGGGTGTTTTTTATCGCATTTCACACATTGGAATTCGGAATTGCAATTTTAGCAGTGTGACCCCAACGTTGGCATCTGTGGCATTGTACCTTTTGTTCTTTCCTTTTAGGTTTCTTCGAAAGAATAGTTTGGTTTAAAAGATATTTAATGTGCGCAATATCTGCGAGTGAACTTAGCGTAACCAGAAACAGGCCTGTGTCGTATGAGTTTTTTACGGAATACGGAGTTTTAAAACGTGTAATTTTGGACAAAACATTTGGAACCGATTTGTCAAGGGCAGACTTAACTTCCTCCACACTAGTACCGTGATAAAGACCTCTTAATACAAAAGAAGTCTGCCTAAGCTCTTTAGGTGTGTATGAGTAAGAGTTAATATTCTTCTCAGGATAGCCATCATTTCAGAATGCACTGTAGCATCTGTACAAGAGTACAACTTACTTTTATGTTTATTAACGTTTCTTATTTTAAACGTTATTTAAACAATTGGTCAACTAAACGTCTAATGTTTACATCAAATAAAAATATTGGAGGGCAAAATGATTTGCCTGCATTTTCCTTTTCAGCTCTAGCAGTCTTCTCTCCCTTTTTCTGTATGGAGCTGTCCTCTGTATTTTCAACCTCCAATCCATCAAGTAAATCAAATCTATTTGCACCCAAATGAGTTACGTCAATGTTTGCCGGTGACAATAATACATCTGCTCTTCTTTGCTTTGAATGTTTGCTCTCTATAAATGCACACGTGGTGCCCAAATTCAGTATCTTTTCAGGTATATATATTATTATTTATATTATATATTTATATATATTTTATATATATATATTTTATATATTTTTTTATAAATATAGCCATATTTATATTTCACGGTTTTTATAAAAACTGTTTGTAGTTTCAATAGTCTACTTCACTTTATATGTATTTATAGTTTTATAAATTTTCTGTGCATCAAGATCAGAACCAAGACTCCGTTTTGACAATAAATGTCAAATAAATGTCGATAAGGCAGCACTCCCGTTTAACTTAAATCAATTCAGACCAAAATAAATCTAGTGTCATAAGGGGTTAACAGTACAAGAACAAGAATGGTAGTTCTTTAAAAAAAACTAGTGAATAACACTAAATTTTTTTTTGAAACAAATGTTCGAAACGATACGATAGCTATGCGTGTTCAGGAAGCAAACAAAAAACCATATTGATCAATCGTATCGTTAAGACGATCATCATTTTTAAAATTACGGAATTAATACCCAGTTTAAACTCGATTTCGAGTGTAATGTAAATGTAGTTAACGTGGTGGTTACACGTTCAATTTCTTGCTTTCAATTCCTCTCAATTTGCAATACACTCACATTTTTTTCTATACAGATAGTAAAGAAATTGAACGTGTAACCCCCATGTAAGTGAATTACATTTTTTTACAACTCTGTTTTTTAATACGAAATACAAAAACACTTGGTATAGTGTTAACTTCTTCAATGTGTGGCAAGCTATAAAATTTGTATGGGAATGACAGAAGCCAACGTTGATAGCTTCTCACATAAATACATCTATTGTCTCGTGTAGACGTCAACCTACTTATATATGATTTAAGCGATTTTTGTATGTGTAAAGCAATCAAAAAGCATAGACTAGCTGGAAAAGCGACAGTTAGCAACAGTGGAGATATGGCATCGTATTTTTTCTTGCATTTTGGCATTATTCGCATCAGGGATGGAAAATAAGATTTTATTTTCGCTACAAAAAAACGAGTACATTTTCGACCTTTAGGGGGCATTCACAATTATTGAGACTCCCCTCTGCAGAGTGTATTGTGTTTCCTTCTATTTCGCACTTGAAATTTTTTTTAATTTAAATAAGGCCAGTAGTTTATTCCCAGCAGCAAAAAATTTCTAGCTATGTTTGAAGCCTCAAAACTTATTAATTTTTTTACTCATTAATTTTTTACTATCATAAGGAAACCATAATCACTACTATTTCAAACGGTATTTGTTGTTAAATTCCACCACAATTTCGTAGCAATACACGCAAAAGTACGAACAAAATACTGGACTATAATAAATAATTTTCTAAGAAACATAAACCCTCGCTACGTAAATTGAGATTCACCTACAGAAAATAAAATATTTAAGTATAAAAACAAAACATATTATTAAGTGCATACAATTATTGTAAGAAAGCAAAAAATATAAATCGTTTATTTATATTGGATTTTTTTTTGTAATTTGAATTGATATAAAATATTTCAAAAATTAATATAATATTGCAGAAGAAAATAATAACAACGTTACCTTCAGGTGGTAAAATAAGCTTTGATTTACGTTAATTAAATTGTAATAATAGCAAACAAAAAACCAAAGAAAGAAAAATATATTTCAAATTTCGTTATTCAAATAAATTTAGCCTCACCTAATACTAAACTGATACTAAGTAGTTGCTCAGGTGATATTAAATTTTACTTGTAGCGCCCTTTCCTGGTAAGAAGAGGGCAGTTGATTTTTTTAATCAACAAACAATAATTTTTATTTCCTTTTAGTTTTATAAAAACAGTTTTCACGGTTTACACACGGCAATTTTAGTTGCTGAAATTCTGAGTTTATGAGAGAAAAAGAAACGGAAAGGGGTACAGACTTGCTTGTATTTGCAATTCTCTTGTGTTTTTTAATTCGTACTTTTTTATATGTAAAATATACTAAATTGCAAATATAAACGGTTATCAGGGACTAATTATGTAAGAGTATTAAATGTGACACGGTACTCTTTTGAATCAATATTATAACAGTACGATCGAATCACCTTTTCCATCCCTGTTTTGCATATTTGCGCGTTGTGCACAGAAAAAACAGGATAAATTTTTCATTTTCCGATTTTTCACTTTGTGAGCATGTATTAAGAATTTATTAATAAATTTAATAGTATAAACAGGAAACCTACGCTTTTATATTAAAACCTTCTAATAATTATATAAAATAAAGATGGTAAGTGCGAAAAATTAATGTGATAAATGTTCTGGTAAAAAAGAATCGATTTTTTGGTCTCTTTTTTTTAACCCTTGTAAATTGTACAGGGGGTATTGGCTGCAGACAAAAGAATAGATAAAAATTTGTGTTTACTCGGATTGTTTTTATAAAAAAACGATGTGTCTTAATTTTGTATTTAATGGTTTCTTTTGTTATAGTCGAAGAAAATGTCACGTTATCCCAGTGATCGCAAAGTTTATATTGGCGATCTGGGAAATAGTGCTCGTAAAAATGAATTGGAATATGCATTTGGGGCTTATGGTCCTCTGCGTAGTGTTTGGATTGCCCGTTCACCACCTGGTTTTGCATTTGTTGAATTTGAAGATGCTCGTGACGCTGCAGATGCTGTGAAAGGTTTAGATGGCCGAACAATTTGTGGACGTCGTGCTCGTGTGGAATTATCTACCGGCAAAAGTACAAAAACTGGAGGCGGCGGCCGTAGTAGTGGTGGTGATCGTCGTGGAGGTGGTGACCGTTACGGGGCAAGTGGTGGCAGAGGCATCGGTGGTGGAAGAAATGGGGGAGGTGGTGGAGCTGGTGGTGGCGGCGAAAGTAAATGCTACGATTGTGGTGATCGTGGACATTATGCAAGGGATTGTCATCGTCACGGACGTAGCAGGAGACGGTAAGTGAAATGTTTATTTTATATTAAGATCTGTGGAATAACTTTCTATGAAAAAGTACAATTTATATTCTCAATTCTAAGATAAACATGGCTTATAATTGGAATATAATATGTCAATGACAAAACCAAATATTCTGTTCAGAAACCTTTATTCAGAAAAATTTTTAGTTTCTAAAACCGATTCGAAATTTAATGTTTTTGTTATAGGGTAAATGTACCAGTAGTCGGCAGTTAAATTTTTTTATCTGACCCTTACGAATGTGAACATGGTATTGGGATGACAACTAGTAATTTAAACTTAGGAATTGACATTGTTTTAGATTCACTTAAATGTTTTTTTTTATTAAATTTGATAATTTACGTATTTTCTAAAATGCATCGTTTTTGCCAGTGGTTTGTCACATATTTTCCTAAATAGAGCGCCCCGGTAGGCTAGTCGGTAGCGTGCTAGCTTATCAGTGCGGGGGTCGTGGGTTCGATACCCACCAGAGGCTCTGGTTTGTTTTCGCTACAACGAGCTGAAGGCCTTCGTTGCTATTGCTCGGTTAGGGTATTAAAATATAATTTGTAATTATATGTTTAATAATATAAATAAATATATAAACTAATTTTCCTAAATACGGCATATGATGACCCTATTATCTGCAAGACACTTTTATTAAAGAATAATAGGAGTTCAAGTAATTTTTTATTTAAAACAAAATCAATTTACATTTTGACTTGTCTAATATGTTTATGCAGGTACGAGAGATCAATTTTTATAAATCATTTTTAATAAATACCAATAAGAGAATAAAAAAAATATAAAAATTATACAAATTTAATACTTTTATATTACTAAGGGTTATTATTATTTAAGAGTAGCTGTGAGTGGGATTGATTGGAAGTTGTAAACGAACTATAGTTATCAAATTTTTTTGACTTCGAAATTACTTTATCATTTTCCGGATTCAATTGCCGTTCTCTTATGGTTTTCTTCCATTCGAATTTTTTATGGTTTAAATACACTCACATCGGCATGTTGCATTATGTGTGTGGTGTTTGGAGTAGGGCATATAAAACAATGTCTTTGTCTTCGCAAATCTGGCTTAACTCAAAATTGGGGCCGTACTACAACGGGTGGAAATACTACAAATAACGGTATTACATAAAACAAAAATCTTGGGTAATAATTTACGATAATACCAGTTTGTCGAATTCATGTGAATTATATCTTGAAACGTTGTATTTTATAACATTTATTTACTTATGTATAGATGTGTTATATACCGCGTTCTTACTGAACTCTAAACCACGTACTCTTGACCTCGTTTCAGTATTTCCCGCGTCGAAAAAGTTTTCGCGATTTTCTCGATTTTTATTTGCCTAGAGCGGGAAAAATATATATTGATTATTCGACGTAACTTAATTTTTTGAAACCATTTGTTGTTTATTCCAAAATATAAAAATCGTAAATTTATATTATTTTTATAGAAAGATATCCTCTGAATGATTTATTTATAAATGCTTTCTAAAACACATAATTTCGACAAGATGTATAATATTTTTATATATTTTCATCGCATAATCCTCTATCGGTTTTTGTGTAACATTGATTAAATAAATAAATTTAAATTTAAAAGTACCTTTTTAATTATATAAAACATAAAATTTGGATTGATAATTTGACAGTAAATCTTAACACTTCATTATTAAGTAGTAAATTGTATTATTAAGTGCACATTCTGATAGAGATGATAGTTTTAGGGACTCTTTGACACGTATGGATTCATGAATCTGGATTCTACTGTACGTTTACGGTCAGCAAATACGTATCCGTCAAAGCTTCTACGTAAGCGAATCATTGACGGACTCCGTCTTGGTGTGACCGTTTCTGTACCGTCAAATACAGACTTCACCGATATTTATCAGTGTTTCTTCCGTTGCTTTTGAATTGGTGAAGAAAAATAGATGTCTATTTAATAGATGTCTTTTACATTCCAAGTCTTTACCACCATCACATAGCGAAAATAACTTTTAAGTTTTACGATGATGTGTGCAAATTTATGCAGTTTTGCAAAAAAAATATTGTCTGAGGGTCTAGAATGGATTTTTTTGAAAAATGTTCATTGTGTGCTACATCATATCGTAAATACCACCAATTAATCCTAAATTAATGTTAAATTTTATTTTAACATGGTTTTCAATTGCCTAATGCTAATTGTGCTGGAGATGACAATAGCATTTAATTGAATTCAAAATTTAAAAATTTAGGCATTTACACAAATTTTTGCAGAAGTCAGGGAAATTTGCTAAATTTTCCACTGTTTTCTCTCAGCTTCCGAAACTTTGTAGGCTGTATAAAATTTTATTTGGCCGTTGCCGTCGTTGCAATCTCTATATTATTCTTACTCTATGCCAGGGGTGGGCATGTATTTAACACCAAGGGCCACATTGATGTTTTCCATAAATGATAAAGGGCCGCATCATATTTTAAAAAGTTACAAAAAATACTTATAATCGAAGCTAAAATAAAAGCTCACCTACCTTTTTTTTATTTTTGTATACACATTTTTGCATTCGGTTACTTCCACTGAAAATTAATTTTCACAACAAAATTCTGTTACTACAACTGACTTTTAGTTGGAACGCCCAAAATTTTAAGGAATAACATTTGAACATGGTTGAACTAACAAAATTTATTGGTTGCAACATCCAAAATATACTTCACAATTTGGTTAGCACTAAATATATAACAGTTTGACTGAAAAGTTCGTATGTGTAGATGGCGCTACTAGTATGAAATCCATATGATTTTAGTTAGCCCTAACCTTCGACACGTGTTTAAATTTGACATCTGTCGGACTATTAGTTTGTGAGATAAAGTATTTTGGGTGAAGCAACTTTTGATAGTTTGAAAACAATGGATAAAAAAAAATTTCGTGTGTTAATAAAGCATTGCTCTTTAGCGAAAAAAAAACACAGTTGAAGCCAAGGCTTGGCTTGATAAAAATTATTCGGACTCTGCACTAGAAAAATTAAACGTTAAGAAGTGGTTTGCAAATGTTTAAAGGAGGCGAAATGAGCACCGAGGAGGATGCACGCAGTCGATGCCCCAAAGAGGCAGTTACTGACGAAAACATCAAGAAAGTCCACAAAATAATTTTGAATGAACGTAAAGTGAAGTTGATCGAGATATCTGAGACTCTATATATATCAAAGGAACGTGTTGGACATATCGTAAATTAATATTTGGCTATGAGAAAGCTCTGTGCAAAGTGAGTGCCGCGCGAGATCACAATCAACCACGAACAACAACGAATTGTTGCGTCGATATGTGACAATTGATGAAACATGGCTCCATCATTTCACACCGGAGTCCAATCGACAGTCAGCCGAGGGGTCTGCACGTGATGAACCAACTCCAAAGCGTGGAAGGACGCAACAGTCGGCTGGCAAGGTTATGACATCAGTATTTTGGTATGCGGATGGTACAATATTCATCTACCATTTTGAAAAGGGAAAAACTATCAACAGCGACTATTACATAGCGTTATTAAAGTGTTTGAAGGACGAAATCGCGGAAGAATGGCTCCATTTGAAGAAGAAGAAAGTGCTGTTTCATCAAAACAATGCAGTGAAAACGATGGCAAAATTATACAAATTGGGCTTCGAATTGCTTCCGCATCCACCGTATTCTCCAGATCTGGACCCCAGCGACTTTTTCCTGTTGTCAGCCGATGAAGAAATCGCCGAAACTGGGACCTATTTTGAGGCTAAAGCCAAATGGTACTATAAAAATTGGCATCGAAAAATTGTATGACCTATGTAATCATTGTATTGCCCTTGAAGGCAACTATATTGAATAATAAAATCAAGTTTTATCAACAATTTTTTTCTCTATTAGCCTACGAACTTTTCAGCCAAACTGTTATGTGTGTAGAAGTAGCAAAAAATGTTATTTCCCTGTCATCACTAGAATCTTTAAAAATAAATAACACTATTTTTTCGTTAAACCCAGATTTATGGACAAATTTTGTTAACGAAAATGTTTGTTAAGCCGATTTGATTAGACTTTGGGTGTAAGATTTTAGAAAAA
Source organism: Eustalomyia histrio (assembly GCA_949748255.1). NCBI lineage: Eukaryota > Metazoa > Arthropoda > Insecta > Diptera > Anthomyiidae > Eustalomyia > Eustalomyia histrio. Next base: position 113,158,162 of record OX456526.1, on the reverse strand, counting down.
GTTCGATGCAAAGCAAAGAATTTTTCTATAATGTCTCCAAGACAGAAAAAACCGACTAAATATCGTTTTATGACCGAACTGTTTGGTTGGACACATGCAGCACTAAAAAATATGGTTTAGACCCATTTACTGAATGTCTCATTTAAATTTAGCCTCCAGTTAAACTTACATTTTTATATAAGAAACAACAAAGAATGTGTTAGTTCAAGTCCCAATTAGTGGCAAATGGGCCATTGAGATAATGAAGCTTAGGAATTAAGAATAGTAAAACGTTCTTCCCGTGATAAAATTTCACTAGAACTTTAATGACCTCAAATAGTAATTTAAATTCTGAAAATTAATAGCTTTTTATTTAATAAGAAAAACACAGTCCAAGTAATATTGTTAATTATTATCCTAAAATTTTCCAATTTTTCGAAAAACTAACTAAAAATTTTTTGTAATTTTTCACCAAAAATTAAAATAGTGATGTTTTTATTTTATTGTTGATCTTTTTAATAATATATTCGATTCAGCTTGTGTCTAATAACTTTTTCTGTGCATTCTTCTTTACTAAATAAAACTAAGAAAATTTTGTTTGATTTGAAAAAAAAAAAATTTATGATCTCCAACCAGACTAAAAATACATTTTCATACATACATATAGGAAATTAAAATATTTCGAAATTTATTGCAAAATTTTTTAATTTTTAATACTTAAGCTATTAGCAGTTTTAGATTTAACCCTATTTTTAGTTAAAGTATAGCAACAGTGGAGCATGTCCAAATTAATTTTAAGCAGCAAAAAAAAATTAATCAACTCATTTTACGTCTAATAGGCTTTTTACACTGAACAACATCTTTGTGAAACGCATGGAAGATGTTGAAAATATGAAACAAGTGTTTACATTGGCAACATCTTTCATCTGCCATTTATTCAGCTGTCAAAAAATAATAGAAAAAGACGCATTTTTTTTGTTAAAAATAAAAAATTAATTTAGAGAAAGCATTAATCATTGGAGTAGTTGTTGCTTTGCAAGAACAAACCCGAATTTTAATGTACATTGAAATATTAAAGGTCATTCTGGAAGATGATGATGAAGAAAAATTGTTGGTGGACATAATGCCTGGTTTTCATTATGTCATATGAACTGACAACAAAAACTGACTCAAATGAATTCTCGTCATTTTGTGTCATATGCGTTTCATTACATCTTATGCCTGGTTTTCACTATGTCATATGAACTGACAACAAAAACTGACTCAAATGAATTCTCGTCATTTTCTGTCAAATGCGTTTTCATTACATCTTAAAAACTGACAATAAGTCGATAAAGCAGAGCGTGTCAAAGACTTATGTCAAATTTTGGTGTCAGTTGACTGACACGCCATTTTCATTACAAAGGTCAAATATGATGAGGCGAGCGAACAGCTGATTAGAAAATATTAATTTGTGTTCAATGACAAAAAAGAAACAAATGGCTATAGTTAGTGCGGCGTTTTGTGTTATTACATTACCATTTCTTTCTTTAAAAAATTTCCATTTCAATTAATTTTTCCAGCAAAAGAAAAAATAACAGCTTTGCGATCGTCAAACAAAAAAAAATTGACAACTTGTCAATTTTATTTTAGATAAAAAATGCTGCCATATATGTTGACAAACTGAAATTTGACGTTTTCACTTGTCTGTCATTTTAGACGGTAGTTCATGTGCATAACTGACTGCAAACTTAGATGACACCATATGACATCCCGTTTTTGTTGTCAATTTTATTTTAGATAAAAAATGCTGTCATATCTGTTGACAAACTGAAATTTGACGTTTTCACTTGTCTGTCATTTTAGACGGCAGTTCGTGTGCATAACTGACTGCAAACTCAGATGACACCATATGACAACCCGTTTTCATACAATTGCCAATAATTTGGACAAATTGACATTAAAAATGACATAGTGAAAACCATGCATAACCTTTTGTGGATGCATTTCCACCTGGTGAACCTAATGTGGGTAGGCGTCGTCCATATACAGAAATTTTGCTGGTAACATAGTCATTCATCCAAAAATGAGCCCGCCGTTAAAGATGATTTTTCGGCTATAATAGGGGTCCCCTTCCAAAGTGTGATTGCTCAATATTTATTATCAGTTTATAGTGAATGATCCTGTGAAAACTGCAGCATAAACACAGCTTTAATAAGAGCCAATTTACACGGTGACTTGCAGTTCTTGTTTTGGTGCTGAACAGGGTAGGAAAGCACGGTTTTTATTTTTCGTGCATGTTTTTATTTCTCTTTCGCACTCATATGTTGCTTCATTCACATTCAGTTTAAGCAGACCTTGAAAAAGAAGATTTATCTTTTTTGAATTAATTGAATTAATTCGCGACGAAAATAATACCTTTTGTAAATCAGCGAGTTGATTTAATTGAATCAAATCATTTTAAACATAATTGTTTTTTAATTCGCGAATTAATAGAAGATTGATTTGATTTAATAAACGAACGAAATGGAACGGGAAAAGAAATTGGTATTATCGAAGTGTGTTAATTTATATAATCATAGTCACCCTGTGGCTGTTTATAAAAATTAAAGGAAACCCTTCGGGGATCTACGGAATCTATTCTATTGAACGGTAACCTTCGTTGAGTTTTTCAAAAATTATGTCCGTTTTGCACTATCTCGCTTTGTTTCCCAGATATTCGCTATTATTATTATTAAAATTGTCGGTATCTCGAAAACTAAGCGTGTTAGGGCAAAACGGACAAAATTTTTGTTCTATTAAAGTATCGATATACTGCGATAATTAAAATGGGCCAGGTCTGGAAGACATCCCGAGGTTCTATGAAATTCTTCTGGTTTAAAATTAAAATTGATTTGATTCTTTGATTTAAAATTTAGTTATTTCGTTTGATTTATAAAAAGAATTATTTAAATTAACTTGATTTAAATCAACTTGATTGAATTATGGTAGTAAATAATTCAATCAGAAAATTCAATTCGTGGGTTTCAGAACAAAAAAAGTCACCGTATAAATAGAAATAACCAGGGAAACCGCAAATATGCAATTCATGTTTTTTCCTTTGCGTCGTATGACCCATGAGTAAACTTTTTATCTGATTCAGAACAATTTAAGAATTCTGGCATCGATTTGTTAGAACATATTTTAGCACATTTTATCCTTAAGAGCATATTTTTGCATATATTTTTAGGTAAAATCATATTTTTAGGGCATATTTCTAAATTTGTAGAGCATATTTGTGTCTTTTTAGGGCATATTTTGACTTCTTTTATACATATTTATTTTTTTTATATACCATAAACTGATATTTGTTAGCGCTCCCCCTCCCAAACCCCCACTTGTTGATTAATATGGGTTAGTAACATAAAAAATTAAGTATATTGACACGGTACCAGAATGCTGTGCCAAAAAGATTTTAAGAACAAACTTGAACAGATTGTATGCATGACAGTATTTTTTATCTGAAATAAAATTGACAACAAGTTTTAAATTTTTTGTTTGGCGGATCGCAAAGCTGTTATTTTTTTTTTTGCTGGAAAAATAAATTTCAATTCTTTCTTTTATTTTTCCAAGCCCTTATGCCTGGTTTTCATTATGTCATATGAACTGACAACAAAAACTGACTCAAATGAATTCTCGTCATTTTGTGTCAAATGCGTTTTCATTACATCTTAAAAACTGACAATAAGTCGATAAAGCAGAGCGTGTCAGACTGTCAAATTTTGGTGTCAGTTGACTGACACGCCGTTTTCATTTCAAATGTCAAATGTGATGCATAAACTTTTGACGAGCGAACAGCTGATTAGAAAATATTAATTTGAGGTAAATAAAAAGTGGAAAAAAATTAAAAATAATAAAAAAGAAACAAATGGCTGTAGCTAGTGCGGCGCTTTGAGTTATTAAAACACTAAAGGGCTAAAAGAAAGCATTGAAATTTATTTTTCCAAGAAAAAAAAGTAACAGCTTTGCGCTCGCCAAACAAAAAACAAATTGACAACTGGTCAATTTTATTTTAGATAAAAAATGCTTCCATATCTGCTGACAAACTGAAATTTGACGTTTTCACTTGTATGTCATTTTAGAAGGCAGTTCGTGTGCATAATGCCTGGTTTTCATTATGTCATATGAACTGACAACAAAAACTGACTCAAATGAATTCTCGTCATTTTGTGTCATATGCGTTTTCATTACATCTTAAAAACTGACAATTAGTCGATAAAGCAGAGCGTGTCAAAGACATGTCAAATTTTGGTGTCAGTTGACTGACACGCCGTTTGCATTACAAAGGTCAAACATGATGAGGCGAGCGAACAGCTGATTAGAAAATATTAATTTGTGTTCAATAAATGTGGAAAAAAATTAAAAATGATAAAAAAGAAACAAATGGCTATACAGTGGTGGACACGTAATTAGAAACGATGTTTTAAGAAAATTAAATCGCAGTGCATCTTCTTTTAAGACCTTCACTGTAAACTGTAAGTACCGTTATTCAAAGAGTACACAATCAACATTGTTGTCGATGCAAACACGTGGAGTTAAAAGTTTGCTTATTACAAAAAAATTAAGATTATTTCCCAAGTAGTTGCTTTTGACTGGCCACGTAATTAAAAACGTGCAGTTTTTGCTTTAATTTCTGAACTTATCTTATTATTAGTGACAAAGTGAGTGTAATTTGAAAAGCAGTAGATTAACTTGTAATAATTTTGATACGTTTTAGTTTCTAAAATGGGCAAGAACAAGTCATGCACTCCAAAAATGAGGGAGTTAATTGTGCAGTGTTATTAGAATGAAAAACTGTCAATGTCGTCTATCGCACAAAAGTTTGCTTGCTCCAAAAAAATGGTATTTGGTGCAATTCACTTGTACAATAAGACAAAGGAGTTTGAAACCCCAGCCAGGAAGCCTAGGTCACGAAAGACCACTCCAGCAGAAGATAGAATTATTTGTAGGGCCAGTAAGAGAAATCCATTCTTGTCTTCGAGAGAAATAAAGGCTGAAATTGGACAGCAAATAAACGCAGAAATATCCACACGGACAATAAGAAGGCGCTTACAAGATTCGGGACTTCGTGGGTGCATTGCACAAAAAAAACCGCATGTCTCAAAAAAAATATTAAGAAGCGGTTGCGGTTTGCCAAGGAAATGCTTAGAAAAGATCCACGTTACTGGAATAGAGTTCTCTGGAGTGACGAATCTAAGTTTAACTTGTTTCAATCTGATGGAAAAACGTATGTGAGACGTCCTCCTAACAAAGCCTTAGACCCCAGGTACACTGTGAAAACTGTGAAACACGGTGGCGGGTCTATTATGGTCTGGGGTGCCTTTTCTTGGCGTGGTGTGGGTCCAATTGTACGAATTCAGGGGATAATGGATCAACATCAATATTAAAGCATTTTAGAAAATGTAATGGAACCGTATTCCTTTGAGAATATGCCCGTCCATTATATTTTCCAGCATGACAATGACCCAAAGCACACTTCAAGGTTAGTGAAGTTTTGGCTTTCGGGTCAAAATATTGATGTCCTGGACTGGCCACCCCAAAGTCCTGATCTCAACCCAATTGAAAACTTATGGGCAATTGTGAAAAGAGATCTCAAGGACAAAAATCCACGAAATAATGATGAATTGTTTCAGTTGGTGAAGCAAAGCTGGGAAAACATATCTCTGCAAACATGCCAACGTTTAATACAAAGTTTACCGAAAAGACTGGCGAATGTTGTCAAAAATAAGGGTTATCCAACAAAATATTAAAGAGCTAACTATATTATACTTTTGCTAGCTTAAGAGCTAACTATATTATACTTTTGCTAGCTTAAGCAAATGTGCGAATACATGTAATCAAATGTGTATGACTATATTGTACTTAACAAACTTTTCGTTAAGTTTCGTCAAGTGTCATTTGCTTAAGCAAACAGCGAAACTGACCGCACTTTACTTAAGGAATCATGTGTTTTTAAAAAAACTGTTTATGAAAAAAAAAAACAAACTGCAATGTACGCGGAAAATATTTTTATAGAAAATTTAATTGAAAATGTTAAAAAACAAACGTGCATGTATAACAAAAGGGGTGGGTTTTGTATTTGTTTTTCGATTAAGATGCAAGCACTGTTGCATTTTTTAGTACTTTTTGATTTATGTTTTCATTTGTTTCTTTAAATTATTTAAAATTAATATAGATTTACTCGTTAATTGTAAAATATTTATAAATTGAACACATTAAATAATATTTTTCGAAAAGACACATATATTTTGGAAATATAAGAAGGAAACAGTTTTTGCAAAAGTACAAATATTTGCAACTAAGTGTAGTAAGTATTTAAGTTTAAAAAGTACATTGTAGCCACCAAAAAGTCTTCAATAAGTTGATTAAGCATTTGACAGACTTTTCGTTGATTTTTGACAGTAGCTTAAGTTAGCAAAAGTATAATATAGTTAGCCCTTTAAGCAAATGTGCGAATACATGTAATCAAATGTGTATGACTATATTGTACTTAACAAACTTTTCGTTAAGTTTCGTCAAGTGTCATTTGCTTAAGCAAACAGCGAAACTGACCGCACTTTACTTAAGGAATCATGTGTTTTTAAAAAAACTGTTTATGAAAAAAAAAACAAACTGCAATGTACGCGGAAAATTTTTTTATAGACAATTTAATTGAAAATGTTAAAAAACAAACGTGCATGTATAACAAAAGGGGTGGGTTTTGTATTTGTTTTTCGATTAAGATGCAAGCACTGTTGCATTTTTTAGTACTTTTTTATTTATGTTTTCATTTGTTTCTTTAAATTATTTAAAATTAATATAGATTTACTTAAATAATATTTTTCGAAAAGACACATATATTTTGTAAATATAAGAAGAAAACAGTTTTTGCAAAAGTACAAATATTTGCAACTAAGTGTAGTAAGTATTTAAGTTTAAAAAGTACATTGTAGCCACCAAAAAGTCTTCAATAAGTTGATTAAGCATTTGACAGACTTTTCGTTGATTTTTGACAGTAGCTTAAGTTAGCAAAAGTATAATATAGTTAGCCCTTAAAGGATATGTCCATTTTGTTTAACTTTACGAAGATATTTTTAAGTTGTATGTAAATATTTTTTGGTGTTTCTAATTATGTGGCCAAACTGAAATTGCTGTTTTTTTGTGTTGAGTTAATTTTCTTAAAAATTTTATTTAAACTGAATTTTTTTATTTTAATCTCAATAATGATTTGTTACTCTACTATTTCTAGTTCTTAGTTTTAATATGGTGAGCTAAGTTTTTAAAATATATTACCAAACATATATACTGCAAAGTCGTTTCTAATTATAAGGCCACCACTGTAGCTAGTGCGGCGTTTTGTGTTATTACATTACCATTTCATTCTTTATTTTAAAAATTTCCATTGCAATAATTTTTTCCAGAAAAAAAACCAGCTTTGCGATCGTCAAACAAAAAAAATTGACAACTTGTTGTCAATTATATTTTAGATAAAAAAATGCTGCCATATCTGTTGACAAACTGAAATTTGACGTTTTCACTTGTCCGTCATTTTAGACGGCAGTTCGTGTGCACAACTGTGTGCAAATTCAGATGACACCATATGACAACCCGTTTTCGTACAATTGCCAATATTTTGGACAAATTGACATTAAAAATGACATAGTGAAAACCGTGCATAACTGACTGCAAATTCATATGACAACCCGTTTTCATTAAATTGCCAACAATTTGGACAAATTGACATTAAAAGTGACATAGTGAAAACCATGCATCAGTCAACTCAAACTTATTGTCAGTTTTTAAGATGTAATGAAAACGCATTTGACACAATATGACGAGAATTCAGTTGATTCAATTTTTGTTGTCAGTTCATATGACATAATGAAAACCAGGCATTAGGGGTAACAGACAACGTTTTTTATTTGAGAATTTAAGTTAAAATTTTTTAGTTTATTGCAACAACAACCTTTATTAAAAACCGTATTTTTTATAAAAAAAAAACTTCTAAAAATTAAAAGCTGGTATGAATTTAAAAGCTTTTCTTTTATTCTACTTATTGTTTTAATCGAAAAGAAGAAACCGTTTAAAAAAAAAATATAACAATAAAAACATAAAAATCAGAAACTAAAGAGTCCTGAAGAGATATCTAACCAAATAAAAAAATTTATTATTATTGACTGAAATATGAAAAAAATGTACAGTTTTTCGTAATACCTTTTAAAAACTTCATCATATATGACCTTTGTAATGAAAACGGCGTGTCAGTCAACTGACACCAAAATTTGAAATAAGTCTTTGACACACTCTGCTTTATCGACTTATTGTCAGTTTTTAAGATGTAATGAAAACTAGAGTATTCAAAAAACCGGCCTTTTGAAAAAACCGGTTTCGGTTTTCTTCGAAAAATCGAATTTTGAAAAACCCGGTTTCGGTTTTTGCAGAAAAAACCGGTCTTTTTTTTTTTTTAATTTGAATAAAAAACTTATATAATTTGTTAAAAAACAGAAATTTAATAAAGCTAGAAGTGGAAAATACTCTTTCGCTAACAGTAGATGTTTGACAAATAATCAAAAGACAATTATATAAATTGTCCAACTTTTCAGTTCTTTTGTGGCATTTATCAAGATATATGGAATCATCATATGTGACCTTCTTCGAGAAAAGAGACCTAGTGTGTCAAAAAGCGGGTTTGGACTTAAGAGTGGATTCTGGTACCTAAAAGGGTGTAGAATATGATGAAATGAGTTAGATTTCTGATAAAAATTTATTTACAACGTTCTTCGTATTAGTATACGCACATCAACCCTTTGCTGAGAGTGAACAGATAGTTGAGAACCAAAGTCGGCACCCAATCATAACTAACCATACCAAATCGCATCTCCCAACTGAAGGTGTGTTCACAGTGATAATGCGTTATGAAACTTTAAATGCGTTTTTCCCAAAACTTCACTTTCACACACTAGGTCCCTTTTCTCGGAGAAGGTCACATATAATGATGAATGATTTTGTACAGTCCTTTTTGAGGATTTTGAATGCTCTTTATTGTGTTATTTAGATCAGAAATTAAACTATTTGAATTTGGAATATCCACAGTTAAGTCTTCATCGGAATCTATCAGACTTACATCTAAATCTTCATAACCAAACAAACGATTATAAAAGTGTTCGGAAAAAATAAAAGAGACCAAGTAACCCAGTTGGTGATGTAATTAAAAAAACCGGTTAACCGAACAAAAAAGACCGGTTTTCGGTTTTCTTCGAATTCACAAAATATTCGAAACCGATCGGTTTTTAAAAATAAAGAAACCGGTTGACCGGTTTTCGGTTTTTGAATACTCTAATGAAAACGCATATGACACAAAATGACGAGAATTCATTTGAGTCAGTTTTTGTTGTCAGTTCATATGACATAATGAAAACCAGGCATTAAGTTCCTATTGTTTTTGCATTTCTTTGTTTTTTTGTTTTAGTTATGTTTCTTATTTTTTAATATGCTAATTTTTTGTGTATAGTAAATTGAATTGTTTTGATTTTTTATATTATTTTTTTTTTTTGTTTAAAAAAATATATATTTTTTTTCATGTTTTGCAAATTTTAAGGGCATATTTTTATGTTTTTAGTGCATATTTTTTTGAGCATATTTGCGGTTTCCCTGGAAATAACTATAGAAGCAACTTTAAATGTGAATTTAGAAAAAACCATGCAATTAATTGCATTGAATAAGTCACAAGTGATCTCTGCACAGACTAAAGAGACAGGTTAAACCAGAAATCTTGAACCGCATGGTTACTTTGACATTGCAGTGATTTGCAAAATGAGATAGAAAACATAAACTCCATATAAATTGTATGGCACAAATTTTATTGTATATCTATCCCTTTCTGTGTATCACTGCAATTTGACATTTCCTTTTACTCATTTTCCCTTTTGATTTAATCAGCTGTTTCCTGTCTGGGTAGTCTGTGGACCTATGTTTATGAATACAAACAAAATGTTTTTCTGACTCAGTTCCAGCTTTTAGTCTCTGTCTCTTTACACTACGAGACAAAAATCAATGTCAAAAACAGAAAAATGCATGTAAAATTACAATAGTGTTAAAATATGCGGCAAGCTATCAACGCTGACTTGTGTCATTCCCAAATCGCTGCAAACGCTAAAATTGCGTTTCTTCAGTATGAACCACTCGATTGTGTATATATTTATTGCCAGCAATATATGTGACATTAGTTCTTCGTCAATGTTCGTTAACAATCATTGTCCTGATAAAACGTCAAACTCAGCTGTCATTTTCGTTTGACAATTATAAAAAAGACCCCAGAAAAGAAACAAAATAGAAGAACTATATAAAGTTATTAAATTTAAAAGTAATCATAGAAGAACCTTCCTTAAAATTGTTTAAAATATGAGAACATAAATACGTGTTGTTATACCCTTCACATATGCACGGAAATTACGAATTTTGTGCCCTTATTCTGCCGACGTATTTTACTTTTTGCCAAGATATTTATCTATAATGTTGACCGGGATATACAAACTTGACATAATAAACGTTAAGCGTTAACACTAAACGTTGGCTTATGTGAAATTTGTAGGGGAATGACTTATGCAAACTTTTACAGCCTGTCACATAAACACAGCTTATAAGAAATACCAAATAATGACTACCGCGTTTGTGCGGAAAATTATGTTCGGAAATCTTATGAATTTGACATGAGTTCACGTTAACGCTTAAAATTATTGACGCTATTCTGAGCATATGGGTGTTATCAGTTTATTGTGAATGTTCCTGTTGACAACCTCACGAACACAGCAATTGAACGAAAAGAGCCAATGGTTATGTACTAGTTTATACGTTCAACTGAATAGTTCAGTTATGAACGACCTAACACAAACACAACTCTACTTTTTGCCTACACGTGTTTTTCTTTTTTCTGCCTTCATTTTGGATTTTCAACGATAGCGCGTGGACATAATTTTTTTTATAACCTGTGTTGAAAAAAAAAATTTGTGAATTTTTATTAGTGTTTTTTTAAATTTAAAAAGTTAAATAAGTGCAAAGATATATAAAAATACACCATGTTCGTGTTATACGAAACACCGGCGGGATACGCTATCTTCAAATTGATGGATGAAAAGAAGATGCAAGAAGTAGATAACCTTTATTTGGAATTTCAAACACCAGACAAAGCCAATAAACTGTTAAAATTAAAACATTTTGAGAAATTTAATGATACCACTGAAGCATTAGCAGCAGCCACAGCATCCGTCGAAGGCAAAGTCTCAAAACCATTGAAGAAGACTTTGAAGAAGTTATTTGGCGATGAAGTTCAGGAATCATTGTTGGTAGCCGATGCCAAATTAGGCAATGCTATTAAAGAAAAGTTCTCAGTTCAATGCGTTTACAATACTGGTGTTCAAGAATTGATGAGATGCATAAGACAACAAGCTGATAGCCTTTTGGGTGGTTTACCCAAAAAGGAAATGACTGCTATGGCCTTGGGTTTGGCACATTCGTTGTCACGTTATAAATTGAAATTTTCACCAGATAAGATTGATACTATGATTGTGCAGGCACAATGTTTATTAGATGATTTGGATAAAGAATTAAATAACTACATGATGAGAGCACGTGAATGGTATGGTTGGCATTTTCCCGAATTGGGTAAAATTATTACCGATAATATTGCCTTTATCAAAACGATCAAATTAGTCGGTACTAGAGATAATATGGCTGCTGCTGATTTGTCCGATATTTTACCGGAAGAAGTTGAGGAGAAAGTAAAGGAAGCTGCTGAAATTTCAATGGGAACAGAGATTTCCGAAGAGGATATTATGAATATACAGTGTTTGTGTGATGAAATTATATCGATTAATGATTACCGTACACATTTGTATGATTATCTCAAGACACGTATGATGGCCATGGCACCAAACCTAACAGTTTTGGTTGGTGAAACAGTAGGAGCACGATTAATTGCTCATGCTGGTTCATTGATTAATCTTGCCAAGCATCCTTCATCTACCGTACAAATTCTTGGTGCTGAAAAGGCGCTTTTCCGCGCTTTAAAAACTAAAAAGGATACACCTAAATATGGTTTGATCTTCCATGCCCAACTTGTTGGTCAGGCCAGTTTAAAGAACAAAGGAAAAATGTCTCGTTCTTTGGCGGCAAAGGCATCATTGGCCACTCGTGTTGATGCTTTTGGAGAAGAGGCCAGCTTTGAAATGGGTGCTGCTCACAAAGTCAAGTTGGAAGCCAGACTGCGATTACTCGAAGAAGGAAACTTGCGTAAATTATCTGGCACTGGTAAAGCTAAAGCTAAATTTGAAAAATATCAAGCTAAAAGGTTAGTATTGGAAGAAATAGGCAGCACCATCATGTTATTTTGAACATGATAAATGTTACAACTTTGTTTTATTTACATGTTTGCAATTATTAATCATTTTCTAATTCTATTTTAGTGAGGTATTTACTTATCAACCTGAAGCTGATAGTACTCTATCGGTGAAAAAACGTAAACATTCAGAATCTGCTGCGGATGTTTCAACACCAGTTAAAATTCCAAAAGTTGAAGAAAATGCTGAAGTAGAAGAAGCCGCCTCTACATCCGAAAAGAAAAAGAAGAAGAAAAAGAATAAAAATAAGGATCAAGAAGCTCCAGAAACATCAACAGAAACTCCTGCTAAGAAAAAATCCAAAAAAGCTAAAATAGAAACTGTTGATTCAGATTAAAGTTCACTTTTAAAATTTTGTTAGACATTAAAACTCAGTTTTTAATTTAATTTAAAACTTCCTGTAGCATTAAGTTTTGGAGTCTTTTCTTAATTATATTAATATACATTAAGTTAATGTATTATTTTTCTAATTATACTATATTTGTAACAAAAACTATAAAAAATATAACAAAAAAAAACAAAACATTTACAAAATACAATATATTACAGCTGTTGAAATCTTTCAGAATATACAAAACTGAATATTTATTACCATTCATTAATCGTTTGACAATATAAACCTCGGTCTTGATTGTGTGTTGAAGTGGACTCCAATGAACTCTGGACATAAATTTATCTAAAAATAAACCCATTATGTTTGGTCCAACGAATCTATTTTTCCTGAGAGTTAACTTTAATAGGTTGATACGAATGTTAGGCCTCGTTATCACATTTCTGGTTATTTTCACCGTTTTCTTGGGTTTTCGGTTATGAACTTTGTTAAATACCATAATTTAATTATTGGTTGGTGTGTTCTGGAAAACGAATCCACATAAAAGCATGCGGTTTTGTACAACAACATGAAATTTTATATAAAAACGATTAATTTTATGTGAATCTGTTTTCCCAAAATACAACCGTGTGTTTCATCGAATTCTAAAAAATGGTAGGGCTTTACATTTATATAGATCTTTCATTTGTTAACGATTTAGAATTGTAAGGTCAAATTTTCACAATCAAACGTTTTTAACAAATTTAGCGCCGGTGCACACCAGAGAACTGCAAAATCAACTTTTTTCTTGATTTAATCATACACAAAAATTCTTGTTCACATTTAATAATTCAACAAAATTCACTGTAGAATAAAATCTCATGTTACTGAACGCGTAATTCGGATCAGTTTGAATCTATGTCGATTATGTTTACTGCAAATTTATCCACTCAACAAAAAGTCAGCGTTAAATAAATCAGAAAAAACATCAAACAACGCATATGAGTGTATTCATAGTAAATTGAATAGGCCAATCAATTCACAATTCAGTTTTTTGTTATTATCCTTGTTTTTGTCGGCAAAAATGAATTTTGTCGGGCGTTGCTCAAAAAAAAAAAAAAAAATATATGACCCCCTCTGGAATAAAAAAAGAAAAGTTTTTTTCATCATCCATTTTTGGGGCCGGGCCCTGTGAAGCCCCCCAAGGCCCAAAAACTGGCATGCGAAGTGTGGGTACTCAAATGAAAGGAAATTCCCTCAGGATCTCAAAATATTTTTTCTAACTTCTGCCCATAGGTTCCCACCTCAAAAAATACAAATGTTTTAAAAATAGAGACGATTTCGCGCAATTTTTTCGTAAAATTTTTCAGTATTTTTGGGAAGTCTCTTCTTAAATTTTTTTATATGGAGACCAGGAGGTATTAAATAAATCAGGCACTGCAGGGAAAACTTTTTTCTAAAATATTTTAAATTTTTTTTTTCGAAATCGCCTCAAAGACTTAAATGAATCGAGACGGAGCCACATATGTATCATGGATCATGCAACAAAATGCATTTTTGATCTAAAAGCGCCGGAGTCAAAAAAAAAAAATTAATTATTTAGAAGGTGCCACACACCATATATCATGAAAAAAAGTATTTTCTGATGTAAAAGCGCCGCACCAAAAATTTTTGGAGAAATTGTTCCAAAGAGGTCTTAAATGAATCTAAAGGCAGCCACATTCCATGGATCGTGAAACAAAATGCATATTTGAGATCCCGAGGAAATTTCCTTCCGAGGAAATAAATAATAAATAATCGCTTTTTAAAATCGCATTGGCAAATGTTTATGTATCGCTTATACACAGAGAATACAGATTCATTGTAACAACCGAACTTTTTGACAACCGAAAGGTTTGGTTGAAAACACCGATATATTTGTTTGTCGCAAACCGAAATTCAGTTAATGCAACAGAATTTCGGTTGAAACCAAATATTCAATTGTATCAGGAAACTATTTGGTTGGGACGACTTACTAATTCGTTTGCTGCAACAAAAATATACAGTTGGCAAGAAATTCAGTTGTGACCATGAATCTGTTTTCTCTGTGTATGGGATGTGCTAAAAATTGGAATAAGAAGGGCGAAAAATCTCCCCCTTAACGGCCTACCCAAACCGTTGGAGATGAAATTTAATATGAGGGTTCCTCTACTGGTATAAACATTAGTTAAGTCGGGATTTTTGGAAAAATTTAGCAGATATAATGGCCGGTATTTTATAAAAAAAATATACAGAGTCAACCGTTAACCAAATTTATAATAATTTATAATTTTAGGAAAAATATTTTTTAGAGGCAGATGTTTTTAGTAGTAGAGTAAATCTAGGGGCTTTTTTGGACAGTGAGTGAGGGGTTCCTCCGAAACCCGATTCAAAAAAAATTTCGAATTCCAAATTTTTGCACATATTCTAAAAAATCCTTATAAAAATTCTACCTTTAAATTTTTTGATGCTTACACTTGTGAAGCTGAATTCAGATGATGCTATATTAGAGCTCGAAGTTTGTACAGAAGATAAATCATTAAATATAAAATACATATTTAAGTTCGTAAAATATAAAAATAAAAAAAAAATCAAAAAAAAAAAAATAAATTACATATATTTATTTTATAGAATTTATATATTTGATTTGAATCGTTTGAATATTAAATGGAAATAAGGCAATGATGGAATATAATAATATATTTTTCTTTTAATAAATTCAATTAACTTGACATCACTGACCCCAAGCTTTTTAAATATTTCTGTCTTGCTTTACATATCTATACATATTAACTGTTTGCAACAGAAAACAAACCGCAGTCCTGGTTTACACACAGCAACTTTAATTGCAGCAGTTCTGAGTTCGGAAAGGGGTACAGACTTGCACTCGCAATTATCTTAGGTTTTCTAATTCGTACTTTTTTGTATGTAAAAGATACTAAAATTGTAAAAAGAGACTCGCAGTGTGGACACGAATGCAAGTTTTAAAGATTATTTAAGAAAATTTCTGAAAGAAAAATTACTATGTGTAAACCGGGACACATACAGTTAAAAATTCACAACTTCTTTATTTAAGTAAATTGGTATTCAAATTAAGAAAAAGAAAAAAAAAACATATTTGATCCTCACCAAAATGGTGGACATAGACATACAGGGATCGGCCAAATTAACATTGACATCCCAAATGTATCGAACAAAAAAATAAATATGTTTATTAAAGAAATAATTAAGGAATATATTTATAAGCTTTGCCTGTTTTACTAAGTCTTTCAGATAACCTGTGAAGTGTATTGTTGCATCATATGTGGTACAAATTTAAGCAATTTTTCGAATTTTGCTTCTCTCAGAATATTCTATAAATACATTCCTGGCCTTCCTCTATTTGACTGTTTACTAGTTCCTATATCCTTTATTATAAAAATATATTAAAATAGCGGTAAAAGTTCACTACATTGTAAGCGTAGAAACAATGCTGCTCGGGCTAAAGCCCGGGAATAGTTCAAAAAGTACCTTATAAGAGAATTAGCACACACGCAAGGGAATACATATTTATACCCTTCACCACAGGTGGAAGGGTATATATAAGTTTGTCATTCCGTTTGTAATTTCTACAATATTGATCTTAGACCCTATAAAGTATATATATTCTGGGTCCTTATGAAGAGCGAAGTTGATTTAACGATGTCCGTCTGTCCGTCTGTGTGTTGAAATGGGTTTTCCGAAGAACCCAGACATGATGAGGACTTGATTGTTTTTTATTTCTGTTACATGTGATCCATTTCTGTTTGCTATTAAAAATCAGACAGATCGGTTAATAAATGGCTGAGATATTAGCAAAAAACCAGGACTACCTCTAATTTTTCCAGTAAAATCCCTTTGTTTAATATGTATGTAGAATTTTGAGCATAACAACACATCCATGTGTTAAAATTCTTTTCTTTCATCTCCACCTTTTATACACAAACAACACACATACAAAGATTTGTCATTTAAATAAAAACTAAACAAATCTCTAATGAACGAAGACTTTTATATATGTACCTCTATTGACGATGATTTTGTGTGAGCTTCAATAGCTCAATCGTCTAGACGCTATGTCACAAATACTTTTTTTCTCTAAGCCCGCGGAGTTCGAGGTTCAAATCCCGGTCAGGTCAATTCACTTTTTTTTTGTACATTTTTTTTTATTATTTTCTTAAGATTTTTTTTTTTGCTTATTTTTGGTTTTTTTTAACATTTAATAATTAATTTATATAAAATTTTATATTAATAATTAAAATTCTTTTCTTTCATCTCCACCTTTTATACACAAACAACACACATACAAAGATTTGTCATTTAAATAAAAACTAAACAAATCTCTAATGAACGAAGACTTTTATATATGTACCTCTATTGACGATGATTTTGTGTGAGCTTCAATAGCTCAGTTGTCTTGACGCTATGTCACAAATCCTTTTTTTTCTAAGGCCGCGGGTTCGAATCTCAGTCAGGTCAATTCACTTTTTTTTGTACATTTTTTTTTATTTTCTTAAGATTTTTTTTTGTTTATTTTTTGTTTTTTTTTTACATTTAATAATTAATTCCAGGTAATAAGTATTCAAGCTTAAGGTCTATTTTATACAAAATTATTTATTTGTTATCCAATATTTCGCTATCTCAATGGATAGCTTCTTCAGGGATTTTTTGTTTTTTAAATTTTTAAAATTTAAATTTTTAAAAAACAAAAAATCCCTGAAGAAGCTATCCATTGAGATAGCGAAATATTGGATAACAAATAAATAATTTTGTATAAAATAGACCTTAAGCTTGAATACTTATTACCTGGAATTTGTATTAAAAAGGTCGAAGAAATTGAACTGAATAATTTAATAATTAATTTAAATAAAATTTTATATTAATAATTAAATAATCCATAAATAGGCTAAAAACGTCAAAATTTTTATAAAAACCCTCTGATACAAACAAAATACAAACGGTTTTATTTCTTTTTTTTTGCTCCGATTTAAAAGAATTTATAAAAAGATTTTTAAACCATTTTATTTCTCACATATTAAGAAAATTTTATACATAATTTACCTTTGAGTGCAACTATTTTAGGTCATAACTTATAATAATTTATAAAAAAAATTATAAACTATTTTCCTTCAAATTTTTAAAATTAAGCTAAAGAAATTTCAAATATTTCTAATAAAAAAGCGAAATAAAATCCCAAATGCAAATTTGCCAGCTAAATCAAACTATTTTGTAGAAATAAAACACATGCAGTTGTAGTGATTTCTTTTAACGATTTGTTGAAATTCTTTTCTTTCACCTCTTCACCTTTTATACACAAACAACAAACACTATTCTAGAGCTGTATTATGACCTATGGATACGTCTTATATAGCAAAAGATCGAAAATCTTTAGTATAACATATTTGCTGAAAAAATCGGAAATATCGGTTCAGATACAAAAAAGTTATGCCCAAAACATACATTTTTTTAAAGTACCTATTTTCCCAAGACCAAGTTTTATCTCCAAACTAAATGGTTAATTTCCTCTTAAAGGCGTCCGTATATAAATCTGTCCATTCCATATATGTACATATATAAACTTCAGTTTTTTCCCAACCATGGTGAAGGGTATATAAGATTCGGCATAGCCGAATTTAGCCGCTCTTACTTGTTTCTACTTCAGAGTGTACATTTTATATTTTTTAGGTTTTTTACCAAAAGCGGTTTGGTCAGGACGTCAGGGTTGAGACTTTTCCCTTCCTCGTTAAAATTTCGGAAAATGAGGAAGAGGTATATCACATTTTAGGTTTTTAGTCAAAGGAATTCGTGCAGGCCGTCAAGGGGGAGATTGCCTTTTTAATCCTCCCCGTATGGATGTCTTAAAATTCCGGTTTATCAGTTAGAGTATAGGCTAAATCTAGCGAACATGTATTTCAAATTTCTGGTTTTTAGCCAAAGGGGCTTGGGCAGGCCGTCAGGGGGAGACCTTCCCCTTCTTATGCCTCACAGTAGAATTTTTTAAAAATCCTGTCTGAGCAGACGGGATTTTAAGTGGCAAATTAAACTTTTCTCTTTCTCTAATATATTTTTGCATTTTGCTATCTCTATTTCACTGCATCACCAATTGCCAACAAATTTGAAGAAAAAAATATTAAAAAACAAATATAACTTAATACTGAAATTACACTATTCCCTTTTAAACCGGATTTTGGCGAAAACATAGTTTATAACTGGATTTAAAACCAGAAATCCTAGATTTTCTGAAAATCTAGTTGCAGAAATAAGTTTACACATATTGTGAAAATCTGGCATCACCTTGTGCAAAAGAAATTTTAACAAATAACAAATTTTAATTATTTAAGAAACCAGACATGGGGAATAAAAAGTATTTCTGTTTATTTAATAACTGGGCAATTACTCAATTATATAAAGTACACTTAATTGAAGTAATTGCATTTACATAAAAACACAAAAATATTCATTATTCCCCATGTCCTGTATTTAACAAATTTTTAAATTTTCCAAGGAAACGTTTAATCACACAAATGTGAGCTTAGTTCATCACATAGAATTATTAATATGAAGCAATCACACAAGTGAATAATTGCAAAATGTAATTTAAATCGCCCAGGTCTGGTTAGCACCGTCATTATAAAGACAGGGGTAAGATTTTAAATGGTCTGATAGAACATTGGTGTGAACAAATTACACAAGTGTACAATTGCAAAATTTAATTGAGATCGCTTAGGTCTTATGCTAACTAGCTGCTAGCATTCCCTTATGGTAATATGTACAAATGTAAAAATCCTACCAGCTTATTGGTTTGGTAAGCATAAACTTTTTAATTATGAATACGTTGGTTAGTTTTTAAGATAATATTCAATACCATTGTAAAGAGAACTAAAATTGTATGGTCAGAAATGGCCTAGTTAAAAACCACGTCGCACATCGCTGCCGGTGAGCCTGACTGACTGAGACAAAAATAATTTATAAGATTTCAGATAGGATTTATTTTTGGTTACTTTTTGTGATAAATTCATTTAAACTCTAATAAATGTTTACTTTTTTCTTTTTATCTTCCACAACAGTCATACACGCAGTCGTTCTCGCAGTGCATCACGAGGACGCAATAGGTCTCACTCAAGATCAGCATCACGTTCTCGCAGTCGTTCTGTATCAGCAACCAGAGAAACATCACGCAAAGCTAGAGAAACTTATGTTCGTACTAGAGAAAATGGACGTGGTGAAAATGGAGATACCACCTACAGATACAGTGACGACGAGCGTAATGGTGCAGCAGCGGCTCCAGTTGCTGATTCACCATCGCCCAAGAGACGTTACGAAGATGATTCGCCATCGCCAAAGCGAAGCACTCATTCGAAACGTAACCGCACAGAGTCTCGTAGACATGGGGCCGCTGGTGGTTCCTCGATTTCACGCTCACGCTCTAACTCTCACAGAGATTAGCAATTACTGAGCAAAAATCAATTAGCAGCTTATATAAAGTAAACAACATAACCAGAAATCTTAAAAATACTATAATTTTCGATTTTTTTTTTCGATTAACAAACTTTTACTAATATAACATACATACACAGTTAATTATGTTATACCTATGAAAAAGCAGCTGCTAAAGAGGAATAGAAACTAGAATATAGATGTTACACTAATAAATAAAAAGAAACAAATTTCAAATTCACTGTGTAGAAGTGTTAAAACTTTTATGTCAGTATTTAATGAAAAGACTTTAAATTGCAAAAAATAACATTTTTTAATTAATTTTTTTTATAAGTTTATTCCTATATATTTCTTTTAAAATTATGTATATTTTTCGGTCAAAGCTGTTTAAGAATTTTATTTATTAATTATTTAAAGTATGAACATAAAATTAAACAGCAACAGCCCCAGCCTAAGTCATACATAGAGCCATTAAAAGAAAATTATTTGAAATTTATCATAAAAAAAACAGATTCTTCAAAATTTTACTCATTACATTTTTGCATCATTTTTTTTTAAATATGCTCTTGAATTATCAAAAAGAATCTTCCCATTTAAAGCACTTCCATTAAAGGATTTATGCAAAAGAAAAAACAAGATTAACAATGACAGGGGAATTCACAATGGGATGTAGCAAAATTTCCCATATAAGGAAAGGTGGTATTGCAAATATTTCTTATTTGCAAATATTGCAAAATCCATCGTGAAACTCCTTAATGGTCTAAAATTAAGTTGCATTTGAATTGTATAGAAAAAACAAACATATTTAAATTTTTCATAAATTATTCATAATCGATTTACGTAGATTACATTAAACAAAGCAAATTAATTGTAATAAATTCAATATCAATTAAAGATGGTAATTTGCACACGATGCAAAAAAGTTTAGCCTATTATTTGCATGTTTTAGCCTAGAGAGGTTATGAGAGTGCAAACTAAGCTATTTTGCATTCTGTGCAAACCACCATTGTGAGTACCCTTATATTTTTTCTTTTTTTTAAGTAAGACATTTTTTTAAATAAAAAGTAAAAAACAAAAAATTACGATTAGTAACCAGTCAAACCCAAACACTTCCTATCATAATTACATTTGATTTGTAACCATTAAGCATAATTTTTGATTAATAAATGATAAAGAGTAAAAATCCACAAAAAAAAAACTGTTGGTGTTTTATTGAGCTGGCTATTTAAATTACATTAAACAAATTTTAATTAAACAAAAAGTAAGCAAAACTTTTCAATTGTAGTAAAGATCTTTTGATGTTCTCTTTCGTTTGTATATACATATATCGAAAACAAAGCAAATTAATTATTTTTAGCTAGGCTGATACATGGATTTCGATTCGGCAAAATATCTTCTCAGAGTTTGAAGTTTTAAGAAAAGCTAAAGCCTTCAGAGGAGTCAGCGCTTATACAAAAAAAAAAAAAAAAAACTATTAAACCGTATATTATGCTCCATTCTTTTCTTCTTAGCAGATTTAGAAGCCGTTTCATACTGTTAGTATTATGAGATAAAGATATTTCAAAATTATTTGCTAAGGTTATTTTAAGGTTATCGGTATTTTACATTATTTCGTTAGTATTTCAACTAATTTCGTTAGGATATTTTATGGTAAACGGTGTTTTAAGTTACTTCGTTATTGGTATTTTATTAGTAGTATTTTATTATTAGGGATTTAAATAGGTAAAGGTATTTAATCAAATACTTGGTTAAGCACTACTATCACTGTGTCTTGTTTTGAGGTGTCACGTAAGTACGAAAACAAAACAAATTTCAACAAATTCGTCCGTCACGACTCTTTACGTTTACAATGGCTAAGTGGGTTTTCTATAGATGGAATCGGCTGATTCGTCACGTTACGTATGCAGTGTTTTACGGCAATGTCACCATAAAAATTGGCCAATTTCTATTTGACTTTTATGTCTGAAATATTACTTTTTTTTGGTAAAATAACTTAAACACATCGGAATATTACCATTTTTAGGTAAAATGTACATCTATTTTGTTAATATTACTTTGATATGAGTTATTTTTTTTTTGCAAAACTCTCACTTGTAACTTTTTATTATTTTTTAATTTACTCAATCTAACTTTATTACAATTATGTTAACATAGCTTTTTATACATGATAATTTTGCAAATTAGATATATTACAGGTGTAGGCGATTTACAACAGATGACGTATCTTTAAACATGGCTTGTGTCTTTATATCATATGTATATGGCATTTTGGAGGGTAAACATCTGTCAGTTATTCTTGCTTAGTCATTAAACGAAAGCAATAAAGTTTTTTTTGCTTCGAAAATGTCGAATTTTGTGCCAACAGAATTGCAACTACCATCCGCGTTATAGTCCAGAACTTGCCCCATCCGACTACCATTTCTTTGGATCGATGCAGAACGCACTCACTGGAGTACGCCTCACTGCAGATCAGGGTATCTGAAATTGGCTTGATTCGTTCTTGGCCTCAAAAAATGACCAGTTCTTTTGGTGCGAAATCCATATGTTAGGCGAAAGATGGCAAAAATGTCATAACGATGGCCAAAACTTTGAATAAAACTATATTCTACCAATGTTTCACAATAAACTCCCAAAATTTGAAAAAAATCCCGCATTTTTAAGTTATTCACCAGTATTACTTAAAAAATTTCTGTATTTATTTTTTCTATTTAAAATCTCAGAATGGGAGAGCTTTTTATATTTTGAGGATTTTTTTTTTCTATGAATTTTTTCTTAGATTCGGAAGAACCTTAGGCTCTGAAAAGGTGATTCTAAGAATTTTTCTTAAAAAGGACTTTTTCCATAGAGAAGCTCTAATTCTGACGACCAAACCCTTTTGGCTGTAAACTTGAAATTTGAAAAACATGTCCGCTAGATTTAGCCCATAGTCTAACTGGAAAACCGGAGTTTTTGACATACATACGGTGAGGGACAAACACTACATACATGGGACTAATTAATTGATGACTTCATTGATACAATTGATATCAATTGTAATGACCATTACCACTTTTTTAAATAATGATAATGCTTTTAATGGTTTGATTTCATTGATTAATGGTTGTTTTTTTAACTTCATTGCAATTAATCAATTAAAAAAAAATATTTAAAAAAATATATTATATTGCAACTCTACTAGAGCAATATTTTTTTTTGCCCTGTCTCGCTTAGTTTTTGAAATACAAATTGCCGAATGCCTGAGCTCAAACCGGGAAAGTTGTTGCTCCTCTAAAGTGTTAATATACTGCGATAATAAAAATAGGCCAGGTCCGGGAAAGATCCCAAGGGATCCATTTTGAACAGCCTATGTAAAGCAATTTTAACATCCGCCATTTTATGTAAACAAATGCTTTTTTGGATCAATTATAAATAGTTTTTGAGGCATTAGTACGATATCATTAGCATTAGTAGATAAAATGCTAATGAAATTTCAATGACAATTGTATGTGCAGTAATCAGCAATTTTGCTATACCATCCACCAAATATTTTACCTAGATTAATGGACATCCTCCCGAGCAGTTTGCAAAATCGGTCCAGCGGTTAAAAAGTTTTGAGTGAAAATGTAAAGGTACCTTTTAAAGAAAGATCCCAAGGGATCCATTTTGAAAAACAGCCTATGTAAAGCAATTTTAACATCCGCCATTTTATTTAAACAAATGCTTTTTTGGATCAATTATAAATAGTTCTTGAGGCATTAGTACGATTTTATTAGCATTAGTAGGAAAAATGTTAATGAAATTTCAATGACAATTGTATTTGCAGTAATCAGCAATTTTGCTATACCATCCACCATATATTTTACCTAGATTAATGGACATCCTCCCGAGCAGTTTGCAAAATCGGTCCAGCGGTTAAAAAGTTTTGAGTGAAAATGTAAATGTACCTTTTAATTTTTCCATACAAATTGGTGTATTGTCATATTAGCGACTGGTACACAATATTTTTTCTCATATTTTTTTACCAGTCGCTTAGAAGTGAATAATATTTTGTACTCACCTCAAATATTTTTCACTTCAAAAATTTTTTTTCACCACAAATATTGGTGTAGGGTATTCAAAGATTCGGCACAGTTGAATTTAAGCCTTTCTTATTTTTACCCATTTTTTGACCGCTTTTTGCGTGTTTGTACAAAGTATAACTTTGAGCGTGAAATTATTACAAAATTTCATGAATTTTGTGCAATCTGTCAAAAAAAAGTTGAAGGTTTAATGTTGATTAAAGTCAACAGCTTTTTCTTTAAGACAAATCTAATATTTTTATTTAATTGCTTTAAAAGTATCAGGATTTATTATACAGAATTGGCCATCAGAAAAAGGTAATAGAACCGGTACTGCATTAATTTTTTGAAAAGAAAACCTTTAAATTTTACACTACCTGAAAATATATCGATTTCGAATACATCTTTTTTTTGTGGTTTCCTGAATATTTTGTATTATTTTTGAATTTGAAAAGATAGACCCGATTCAACTAAGATTCTTTTGGGTGTTTGTTGACCTTTTAAAATTTTGACTTGTAAATCAATAAATTTCAGAGCCAAATAAATTGAACACGTTGAAAACAATTTTGAAATTTTACTAACAAATTTATGTAATCTGAAAATCATTTGGTTTCTATTGGCAAGTAAATAATTGTACTATTGGTTTCACGAATTCAATAATGATTTTTTAATCAAATTTTTTTTAAAAAGAATTTTCTCAGTACTTATTTGCCAATTATTAGCAAATTTCATTGAATTTTCTAATTTTTTAGCATAATTTTTCCCCACGACTTTTTCCATTTTTGATTACCATATTGCGGCAACACTAAATTTTAAATTTTAACTTTTACATTCAATATATTCTACTGACAAACTTTCTTGAAGGTATGCCTATATATTTTTGTAATTTAATCATTTTGCTACATCACATTTCCTTTTTATAAATAAAAACACTTGAATTTCACTGTGAATCAAACATTTTTATTTTATTTAAATTAATATTAAATATATATGTATGTACTTAACGCTGGCAACAAATTTCTATTATATTTTTACTTATTTCAAATACATTAAAAAAGTTTAATTTTAATCAACAAAATAAGAAAACTGTTTTACAATTTTTAAATTTTTCAGCATTTGTATATTTTTTAAAGCTAAAGTTTTGCTAATAATATTTGCGACATATTTGTATGTACTAAGGAAAATTAATTTAGAAAACAATAATTTATATTTAAATTATTTAAATAATGATATTTCGTTATAAACAAATTAAACATTTTAAGCAGCAATTAAATTCTTTATAAAATTAATAAGTTTCTCAGTAACAAAATAAAAAATAAAATCAATAAAAAAATCAAATCAAATTAATAGTTCTTTATATTAACCCGAATACGCTTACCGTGTTCATATGATCGCACAACCGATTTGATTAAAAATGTAATAATTATCCAATTTGAAGAAACTACACCTTTAATAATTAATATTCTAAAAATATAATTTGAAATTAAGAAAACAACAATTTTAATTAAAAAAAACATCCATCATCAATGATATGAAATTTATCTTTGTCCACTTTTCTACCGAATTAAATTTATAAGAATTGGCACCCAAAGCGAAGAAAATAAAAAAAGAACAGATAAGGAGTAATCGTAGGATGTAACCCCGCTAGCTTTTTTAGGCCGAGTTTTTAGGATATGAGTTAGTGACGGCCCAGAACAACAACGTCTCATATGTTCCCCTACAAATTGAGAATTCAAATGCGTAGAGGGTTGCAGTTGTGAAATAGAATTTATTTTATTTTCAAAACATTTTTTCTAATTTTTTTGTTTTTTGTTTCTAATTCTCTTAACAGAACACCTGCATTTTAAAAATTTTAATTATTTTTAACATATTAGTTAACAGATATGTATTTCTGCAGGGATGTTGATGAAATTGCTTTATATTATTTTCATTGGTCTTAAAATAATATTCTTATTTTATATCAGACAATTAACACTTGAGTGCTGTTGGGGTCTTTATGACCCTATGATGAAAATATACTGATATTTTCTCCGTGAAATAAAAATCCTAGAAATGTTATTGTTGGTTGTAAAAATCACGTAGCAGCGGGAATGGTCAATCGCTTACATTTTTTATGCATACAAGCTTGGAGCAGCTTAATGTTCATATGTCACTGACTTGGAAAAAATCGATTGTTGTTGTTTTTTAAAAGTTATTGAAATTCAGAACATATATGGTCATATATGACCATGTATAAGCCATATAAGCCAATCTAAATTATGATAAATTTTACTTGGAAATACACATTTCAAAAGCTACATTCTAGTTTAAAATTACGTTAAACTAAGTTTACAGATAATCCACATTCCAAAGGCTCTCCTTAAATGTGTCAATTAACCCCTCGCAAGAGAATTTTATGTTCATTTACCTGTAGGTTTATTCCTTACATATGTATTTTGCAAATTATTCGGTATTAAAATTTTCTTAGAATGTACATAAGAAATTTTCTTTTTTTTTTATAAATTTAAGAACTTGTTTTATCCGCCAATTTTATATTTTCTTAGAATCGTTGGAACTGTTTTTATCTTATTTAAAAAAATACGAATGGCGGAAAATTAATTTGAAATTCATTTTTATTTACAAAATAATTTTTTTTTAATCCGAGTTTGTTGATTAACGATTTATAATTTGACGAATTTGAATATTTGTTTGCAATAAACTTTAAACTATGCTTTTAGCAAGAAACAAAAACAAAAAGGAAATTTTTAAAATTTTGTTCCATTACTTATTTTAGGCGATAATAATAATAAAAGAAGTTATGAAAATTTTATAGAAAAGCAATGTTCATAAAAAACCGGGGTTGTGTACAAATTATACCATTCACCAATATATAACTGAATAACAAGAATTTCACTTAAATAAAAACGTAAGTAGAAAATGATTAAACGTTTTATACTCCACATTAAAGTTTTTGTACTAATTTTTAGTAAAAATTCTTTGTATTTTATGTTTTCTTACTAATTTTTATTGCTGATTTTAGTAAAATACTTTAGTACTTTATGGTTGGCATTCAATACCGATTTGAAAATTTTAAAATGGAGATTCCATAAAAGGCATGTGTCTTTTTGTATAACCGGGTTTATTGCGCCATTTTACACATTATTAACTTATTTTTTTTAGAGTTTGCAATTGAACGTGGTGAAAAAAAAAGAATGGCCTCCACAGAACGTATATGAAATTAATAGAGCCCTTACTTAAAAAATAGGGGAACTAAACCGTCATTATAAACGAAATAATTAAAAAGAATTTCGTTGTTTAATGTCTATATGTATTTATAATTTTGTATATATAATGTATATATAGATATATATGCATATTTTTTTGTATATATAGATAATTTTTTAATTTAAATTTATTATTTATGAATTGATAAAATTGTATTATTTTATTCCTATAAAAAAGATTTAAAATAAAATATATCATTTAATTTTTGTTTAAAAAAAGCAGAACCTTTTTTTAATATAT
Organism: Eustalomyia histrio; assembly: GCA_949748255.1. NCBI lineage: Eukaryota > Metazoa > Arthropoda > Insecta > Diptera > Anthomyiidae > Eustalomyia > Eustalomyia histrio. Next base: position 113,130,467 of record OX456526.1, on the reverse strand, counting down.
GAGCATATATGAAAAATATATAAAATATTAACATATGAACATATATGATCTAAAATATATGGTCATATATGAGCATGTATGACCATATACCCTCAATTTTCGGATCCAGATATATATGAGACTTCATGTATGATAGTATATGTACATTTTCACCTGGGCATTTTATTTTTAAATATCTTAACCTAACGTTAAAATAACGCTTAACTACCGAATATAACGCTAAACTACCAGATATAACAAAATGTAAAAGGTAATATAATGAAATAAACCCCGTGATATTAGAAGACACTTGTCACTATTGGAATCGTAGTTTTAAAATTTTGTGTCGGTATTGATCAGAGCGTAGTAGACAACTATCGTTATAATGAAAAGGTATTGCTTACCAACCTTGTAATTTCTTGAAACCTAGTTGCTGAAATTAGCAAACATTTTTATTATTATTTTTTCACATATGAGAACAATGTTTTGTTCTATAATCAAAAATATGAAGAAAAAAGTGAAACGATATTAAAAATGTATTAAAAGCGAATTTGAATTTTAAAAATTTATGTCGTATTTACTTATAAGGAAGATCTACGGTTTCATTCCTTTGATTTTGGTGAAATTTGGATATATTAGGGGAAATAAATGAACACGTATTTTTTTCTTGGCTTAATGTCATCTTTAGTGGGTAAAATATAGGGGTTAAAAATGGAAATATATTTGTAAAAAATATGGAACAACTATGTATTATCACTGTTGCTTAAAGCAGTTATCTTTATTATTTACTATTATAATAACAACTACTGAAATAGTATTTTTGAAGTGCAGTCAATTTTTGATAGTTATTTCAAAAATAAAATATTTCGTTTAGTTTTTAAAAATTCTTGTTTAACTTATATTTGTTATTAATAGCAAAAACTATATAATTTACTATAGAGCGTTTTTAACACTCTACCAGATATTCAACATGGTACAGAGTTCAGCGGCAACATTTTTAAATGAGAGGGAAACATTTTCAAAGTTGCTAATGTGTTGAAAAACATTAAATTTGGTGTATGCAGTGCTGCCACATAAACAGTGTAATTTTTTATCCCAGTTTTTGGGATTCTTAACTGTTTACCAGTTTTTTCATGAAAAAATTCTTTTTTTTCAAATTATTGCATTTTTTATAGGTTTTTTAATTATATGTTGCAACAATTAATAGCATATTTATTCTCTTTATTATAGATTTTTACCATAGAAATGGGAAATAATGGATATGAATAGACATAGTTGGTCAATGTGTGTGTACACACTTTAATACTTTTCATGTCACAATGTTATGTTTGAATTCGTAACTATTTTTTAACACAATTGCAAATTTTTGTTGTATTTTTTTAACTATATTAGACATGTCTAATTTTAGTAAAAATAATTAGTATATTGAACAAATATTATAATTTTATATGAAAAATCTAAAAAAATACATGAATAAAATAAAAAAAAACATATTTTTTTATGAAATAATCTGAAAAATCTCTAGCATCTCAAAAAAAGGCAAAAAAAAAAATAGTTAAAATTGGTTGTATGGCAGCATCGCTAAACACTACTAAAAGTTAGCGACCAAAACTCACCTTTGTTGCCGCCCAACTAAGTTCGTGTTCTAAGAGAAGTCCTAAAAAAATCGTGAGAGAGAACTATACTTTTGAGAATTATATACTTTTTGTTAATAGTTTGCGAATAGAAATCAAAAAGCTTTTTTGTGTCTCCACTTTGACTTTAAATTTTAAGTTAGATGTTTTTGTAATCACAAGAATTTTTATTAAAATACCGAAAAAATAAACTGAAAAGAGTTTCTGGATTTTTAACCTGGAGCATTGATAGCATTGGACATTCTAGTGGTGTCTTAACCATTCAATGGATCTTGTATTTATTGCTTGCGAAATCTTTGTTTACGTCTGTAATATATATTTATTTTGATGAAACATTTTCGCTGATCTTCAAACATGAAAAATTGTAATTAGCGTTACCTGACACCACTTCGCAGCTTCGCTTATAACACTTTGTTAAAATTGTTTTTCAACTCTCTTTAAAAAATATTTCAATACTGTATTTCAAAAAGGCTGAATTGCCGATATGTTCTAAAAAGTACCTATTCATAAACAAATATTTGTTTCTTTTCAAAAGCCCCTTATATTAGAAATGTTAAAATCATTTTGAACCTGAAGTATATAATATTTTACTTTTTTTATATAAAATTTCGACTTATTTTTGCCGTCTAAAAATGTAGTAAGCTAGGAAATCTTTGAAAAAAAAGTCTGATAAACAATTTATTTGAATTGTACCGAATAAAATTTTCGTCCATCTTTGTTTACGAACTGGCGCCCAACAGGGAAAAACTGATAAATAAAGGTCGAAGCGAATTTGAATTTACACTTATATGGGGCCAATAAAATAAATATAAATATCTGTTAGAAAAATGATTCGAATTCTAGTAAATAAGATTTAGGTCGGCTATCCAGACTAATTTTCATATAAATTTGAGCAAAATATCTGTTTTCACACTGAGCAAATTCGTGCAAAAATGTGATTAATTGTTTAATAATTTCAAATATATTTCACTTACAGTAAGTTTCTTAATAAGTTAAAAGATAAATACATTTTATTGACAAAAAGAAAAAGAAAAAAAAAAACAAATAATCAGTATAATAATGACTTAAAAGTAAATAAGGCCAAATTAATTATTTCAAACATAATTACAATTTTAACAAAGAACATTTGTTTTAAATAAAAAGATAAAAAAGAAAACGAATAAATATTTATTTGAAATAAAAAGAAAATAATAATTAATTATACATATATTTTTGCAGCATAAAGCTTAAGTACATAAATAAGTATTTTTGTTTTTCAAACACCTACAAATTGAATATTTCTTTCATGTTCTTTATATTGTGTGTATATATATAAAAAAAAACGTTGTTGTACGCAATGAGGTATACATTTGAAATAATATATTTTTATTAAGCCCTAGTTTATGAATTACGAAAATGGTGTTTTTTTTTTTTTGTTTTTTGACGAAAGTCAAACTGTTGATTTCTATCGTTATGACTATTTTCGTAATAGATAAATAGACCTTAAATGTCATAATTATAATCGTTACCTTAATAGTTTTGTATTTTAAATTTCGTTTTGGTTGCATTAATTTTATTCTAACATTTTTTTAAAAAAAATATAAAATAATCACAAAATTTTAAACATAAATTAAAGGAAAATGAAACACGATCGCTTGGTTTTGTTTATCAAAAATGAACATTAGTTAAAATTTTAAATAAATTAAGACAAATACGAAGACATTTTTTTTAATGTTTAACATAAGTGGTAATTTTACGTCAACATTTGCTATTTAAGAAAATTGCAAGAATTTAATTCAACGCAATAAATAGTTTATGGAAATTAAGTTTTTATAATTTTATTTATATTATTACATACCTTTTTTGAATAATTTGTTATATTTAAAAAAGTTCTTTTTACTGTTGCCTTACTCTAAATTTGTAAAAATTAAAGTATTTTTAGAAAATTCAGTTTTTTTTTCTGAAAATATCTGCTTTTATTTTAAAAAATGCATTTAATTTTCAATATCAATAATTCAAATAAAAATTAGTAAAAAAAATTAAAGTCGTGCTTTACGACTATATGATACTATAATCTAGTCTCATTGAAAGTCAATGTGTGGATCAAAATGCTATTGTGTTTAAAAGCAAATCGGGAATATAGGTCCTAAGATGGACCAATACTATTCTTTTGCTGTGTTATTATTTTTCGGATATAATTTATCAAATATAATAAAGACATAATAAAACCCATTTTGGGTGACATTTTTATGCGAACTACTAGTTCTTAACATGAACCGATTTTAACCAAAAGCAATTGGGATTTAGATTGAACTTAAATAATTGTATCTTTATGTTTGCATGTCGCAGAGTCCAAACAAGCATAAGAGCCAAATTTTTGAGAACCTTTGTATGGGCAATAGGTATAAACATGTACCGATTCTTGTCAAAATTAATAGTACTCCTCCTTCGGACCTATGAGTTAGTGAAATAGCTATTAGTTTAAGAATTTTTATATTTGCGACCAGTAGCATGCAAACAAGCCTAAGAACCAATTCTTTACGCAACCAAAAAAAAAAAAATGTGTAGAAATATTGAAATCAACATTGTAAATTCTTTTCTAAGTATTGTTGCCATAGTTTTCTCTCACCATTTACAATCCTATTTGGATAAAACTCACATATGTAAAAGATAATCCAAAGTTAACCTCATATTTATACCACTACGTGGTCAGGGTATAATGAGTTTGTGCTGATGTTTGTAAGTACCCAATATATCGGCGTTAGATCTATCTTATAGTACACCAATTGATTTGACAATATCAGTCTGTCGTCATTTTGTCCGTGTCGCAAATATAAAGATATTTCGATGCAATACTATTAAAATTGGTTAAAATAGTTCCATATTTACACCCATGTTACCTCCCGTAGATATTGGGTTGTGAATGTTATTTGATCCAATAAACCATGACTCTCAATTTTACGAAAATCTAACCATATTTATATCTAATCCTAGTGATATTTGTTTAAATACAAAAATCAAAACGGCTGTCATACTAAAAAAATATTTACGTTTTCATCATATAACTGTATACGTTAGACTCTGTAATATTTGGTATTAATATTATGTATTAGCATTAATACTTTTGGCCTAATTGTGGCTTGTAATATTATAATAAATAAATAAAATACACTTTTAAGGTCATTTCATTTAGATTTTTTGTGGTGCGATTCTCTAACTTTTATCGACAAAATGCGATAGTTAAGTAGTCAAATTTTTATTGTAAACTGAGAGTGCAATTCTCTAACTTTTTTTTAACGATTTAATCGATTTCTTTAACTAACAGTAATTGTCGGTTGAGTTACTGCAAAAGCTATTCTGTATTTTTTAAAATTATTGACAAGAGATACCGACAAAAGTGGTTAATTTAAAATTTTATAAAGTAACAACAAAAATCTTTAACTTGAACTTCAAAAAAATTTCTGTACGTTAACGCTTTTTTAACTACAAGTATCGGTAGAAAAAAGTTGCAGAATAACTTTTAACGAATTTTTTTGTTAATTATCGAATTTTGACAATGTAACTATTGAATTTTGTGGGTAAAAAGCTACGGAGTCGCACTACTGACCATAAAATAAGAATTATGTCCCTTTCAGGAATTTGAACCACTTACCGGAATGGGATCCAAATTATTATTGGTATAAGGCATCATATAGACATGCCGTATATTAATTTTTGTATTAAATTTTTTATTGCCATCTCCAATATTTTGTAAAAAAAATGTTTAGACAAAAATACAATTATTTGGCAGCATGCAGAAAATTTTCGAAATTAAAAAATAAATCAACATGCAAATAATGTACTCGTCAAGACCTAAAGTTTGATATGTATAATGGTCTATGTTTTTACACAGGCTTGACAAGTTGTGGAAAAAAAAGCAAAAAAGGGTGGCAGTGAAAGTTTGTTAAATACGAGAAACCACAAATATGGGAAAAAGAAAAACATTACATTTATTTTAAACTGTTTCTGGAGTAAAAATAACTGCAATATCAGTTAATTTTAAATGAATTTGCAGTGTACACTTTATAACTGCGATTGCAGTTAGTTTTACCAACATAGTTCTCTTAGTGCATATAAGAAACGCCGTAATAAAAAAATAAACATAAAAACATAAAAAAAAATTGAATTTGGCAATTTTTCTATAGTTAATTAGATATTTGTTGCTTATACACTTTATTCTTTGCGTGTTGTGGGGCTTTTGCAAAGGTAAACAAATAGTCAGACGGACGAACATTGGTAAATCGGCTCAAAAAGTGCTTCTAAGTGGATTGGTAACTGTTATAAACATCAGAAAAAACTCATAATACCTTGTTCTAAATTAATAAATACCAAAAAAAATGCAAAAGATGATCGAAATTTCTAAAATACTGAACATTTTGAAGTAAAATAGTTGAAACTTAAATTTTGTTAACAAATGTTGACGTATACACGCTATAATTATTTTTTTTTTGTGTTTTTGTAAGAAGTTAAGCTTTTAAATAAATGTTTTAAATTTTTTTAATAGCTAATAATATTTCTTTCTTTTTTTTAAATAATATAATAAAATAGAGGGATTTTAAAGTTCTGAAGAGCATAACTGGTTGTTTTCAAATTAAATATTAAATAATTCGTTAACAGCGTTGACTGTTAAAATGGATCCTGTTATTTTGAATTCATATTATTGTGCTTAATCTCTGGTTTAGGTAATAATGGTGTAGTTACGACATCATTATTAGTCACCTCGTCACCAGTATTTCTATCTCCATTAAGTTCTATGGTATTGTAATCATTAGCAGCCGCATCAGAGTTCAGAAGACTACTTAGGGACATTACTTCATTATTACTGCCCTGTGAATTATGTTGAGTAACTGCAGCTGCTATACTACGACTTTGTTGTGAAAAGTCCTATTAAATATAATATTTAACGATTTAATTTAAAACTGTTAAAAAAAAAGTATTAAGCCATAAGTTTAACTTACATTAATCGATGGGGACGCTGTATTACTACCAACAATCGGTGATGCTTTACGCAAACTTTGACTACCTCGTGTATAGGGTCTGTCGTCTTCATGTAATGAGTGTAGTAACTGTAAAAATAAAGAGAAGTAAGATGTTAAACATTATTTTAAAAAAGCAATTAAATGGACCCAACCAACGGTTGGCCACTTTTGTCAATCGAAAAGAAATCCGTAATTCTGTCTAGACTTATATAAAAAATTGGACTTTAAAGGATTATTGATTGCATTATTATAAGTGTGTTAAGTTTTTACTGGAAGCTGTTTGTTTACACAAATACTCCGTAAGGAGAGAGTAAAGTGACAGTTTACTGCCCAATAAACATTGAAAAGTTAAAAATTCAAGTGCTTTAAATACTGCTTGTATTGTGCTTTATTTTAAGTGTTTTTTTACAGTGAAAATCAAGTTCATACACCCAATTCACACGATGACTTTCCACCATGTTTGAAAATCATGATTGTTTGAGTTTGTAGGCGAGCCGTGTGGAGAAGCAATCGGGGTAGAGAAAAAATCACGTTTTCTGTTCTCGGTAATTGTTTTTATATTTTTCTTTACACACATTCGTTTTTTTGATTTTCTCTTTTAATGCGTCAACAACTTTACAACAGGGATGGAAAATTGGATTTTTTTCGGTATTAAAAAAAATTCAAAAGTCCTTTTTTGACGTTTAGAGTACTAAATTTTTTTTCACAAAAAAATTGCATAAAATTAATATACATAAAAATAAAAATGTACATAAAATTCGTTTTTACATAAAATTAACATGCGTTAAAAATATATATTTTTTTATATTAATCAATAAATTTTGCTAATTTGAGCTGTTCATTTCTTATGAAATTGCCTTACGAATTCGAATATACAAATTTATATTTTTTTTTATCCAGCAAACATTTTTTTATTTCATTTATTTTGTATCAACATTTCCACCCCTGCTATACAATACATAAGCACTGTGTTAATACGTACACACATCCGGTTCTAAAGAAGAATAACCCAATATACCATATAGCAATCAAACTGCAACAAATTTGAGAATAAGCTTACATAAATAGTGTGTTTTAAGCTTTTCTTAATTTTGTTTATTATAATGTTTTTAAAATGTGTATTCACAAGCAGTATTTAGCAATGCTTCAGAAAAGATTATTATACATAACTGTTTCTAAAGTATGCTTATAAACAACATACACATATTGAACAACGCAATATGACGATTGAAATAGAAAAATTTTTAATCATTCTTGTCTTGTTGTCTTTGTTCTATGCATACAACAAGTGCCGTTATTTTTTTTAATTTGTCAAACCTGTTTCGCGTGTACATTTAATTGTAAATTTTATAAAGTGAGCGTGTAATTGCATATTAAATTTAATTATTTTTATAATAATTTTTATTTATTGTTAAAATTAATTATTATTATTTATATTTAAAATGAATTATTATTTTTTATATTTAAAATGAATCATTATAATTATAATTTAAAATTAAAATAAAAAATAAATAAAATTAAAAAAATAATTATGATTTTTTTTTTTCAACACTAAATAATATTTTATATGTAAAGCTTATTCTACAATTATGTAAACAAGCTTACAAATGTATTGAGTCAAATAAGCTTTTCTATACGCAAGTTAATACAATATTATTTTTGTAAGCTTATTCTACAACTGCAAGAATAAGCTTATAGTAATCATACACACATAATATTTTCACGAGGGTTCCGTTTTGATTTTTCTACAATTGCTACGATAGCCTTTTTCAAGATATTCTCAAGTCTTTTTCAAGCTTAAGGCTCGTGTTTGTAAGCTTATAATAATATTTTTTTGGGAAGCGATTAAATTAACCCTAAAATCATGGGGACAAAATCATTGTATGAAAGTGTTGTTTTTGGAAGTTACTTTAAAGGAGAATTAAAAATAAGACGTGATTTTAAAATAGACGTGTGAAAT